>MQUG01001454.1:0-17343 GCA_007213375.1 Steinernema feltiae | reverse complement strand
CCTTTTCTGTAAAAGTGCCATGTAAATCCTATATTTAAGTTTTTAATGAAAGTTGTGAACATTTTCACGCGGCCTTGCAGTCAACAGCCAACAGTTCACTTTTTCTGGCTTTCGTCGCATGTTCTTTGCTTGTTTAAGCCGCACAAAAGCCATTTTAAGCCCATCCGAACAAAATCCTCATTTGGATTAAATGTTATCCATTCTTTTTGTCTTAATTTTAAACAAAGATTATACAATAAGCCTGAGAAATAAAAAAGATGGTAAATACGATTTATGGAAGCAAGGTAATCAAAAAATACATAAATTCATGACCTTACAAACATGAGTGAGTTGGAGCAGGTTCTCAAAAATTTTATCTGTGAGCTACAGTTTTAAAATACTATTGCACTTTAGGCGCCAATCTATTGACGACAGACACTTTTTTTTGTCTGTTTTTTTAATTCAGAAATGACATCAGACATTTCAACATGGAAATTGGGCCAATGCTCCAAAATATTCATAGAACTGTGTGAATAAGTTCGTTTACTTCCAAAAAAACGAATTCAACGTACTCAATTTTAATTGAGAGAATAGCAATGGAATTATGAACAATTAATTTATCTATTTTTAAGTATTTAATGAATGTTGTGAACATGTTCACCGAGATTGCAGTCAACAGTTTAATTTTCTGGCTTTGGAGGCAATGCCCAAAAATATTCAAAGAACTGTGTGAACAACAAAAACGCATTTTTAAAATCAATTTTGCAAAGCCCAACCAATGTTTTCAATGCTTTGAACAATTAAAACAATAATTTTTATAGCTTCATTAAATGATAAAACGTACCAAAAAATTTGTCGAAGACAAAAAATCAAACTGGCTTTAGGTACTCAATTCAACCTTACTTAAATCGACGGAAATTGTTCAATGTATTCTTTAAAAAATAATATTAAAATTGTCGGATCAATGAAATTGTACCAAGTCAAAGTACAAAAACTTTAAACAAAGGTGTACAACCGTTTAACCGTTTATAACGTATAACCGTTTATTTTTTGCACCAATACTCCGGGCAAGCAATGTAAACTTTGTCAGTATTATGTATGTAAACTGTGGAAACAAAATATTTGTTTTTTTAAATTTTTTTTTATTTTTGAATTTACTTTTGAAAAACAAAAATTGAATTTGATTTTTTTTTGTAATTTTCATTAATTGATTTTCAGAAATGACCCAAGTCACAATGAGCAGCTAATCAAATAGCAAAACATATTACGTTGTATTTAATTAAATAATAAAATTGACTTATAAATTAAAATTGTTTTTAAGAAAGTGCTTGCTCACAAAGAGTTCATTTAAAATAAAAAAATTAAATTAATTGTCTGTAAAATGTCGCTAGATCTGTGCTTGTTGTGTTAATGTCGGGTAGAAAACAAGTGTTGCAAAAATAAACTTAATAATGATGAGAAAAGGTGATTTTAAAACCGCGTTTCAACAAAACCGTTGAATAAACCGCTTGTTGTACTGCCTGGTTAAGAACGACGATGTGGTTTGTAAATTAAAAAAAAAATTTTTTTTGAATTGGAATGTGAATAACAATATAAAATCCTTTTTTTGTTTAATTGTTTGAAATATTTTTGTTTAATCCCACTAAAAACAGGTAAAAAATTAAGGGACTTTTCGCGAAAAGGGGAAATAACTACTTGAGTGTGGAAATAAAACATTAAGTGTGGAAATAAAACATTAAGTGTGGAAAAAATTATTTAAGTGTGGAAATAATAAATTAAGTGTGGAAATAAAACATTAAGTGTGGAAAAAACAAAATTTGTGGGAGAGACACTTTTATTTCAACATTAACAAAACAAAACAATCGCGGTCATTCTTGCTCCTCGCTCTCGACGCTCTCAGCGCTCTCGACGCTCTCAGCGGCAAGCACAGCGAATATAATAGCAACTATAATAATAGTCTGCTTGAACGGTCTGCCGGGACGCTGAAGTTCGTCTAGCGGCACTTGGCGGTACTTCATGTTGCAAGGTGCAAGCACCTGATAAATGAGCAGTGATTGGGATGTTTGATGGATTGATCTTCCGCTTGCACTCATGCACTAGCACTGATAGCACGATAAGAATACAGTTATCTGCAAGATATTGGCAAAGTACAACAGATGCGGAAGTGGAACGCCCGCTTAAGTGCGATTCCTGCACCAGCTATAAAACCCCTCGTACAAACCACTAATTCACTCTCAAGAATGTTCCCTAAAACTTCCCTCCTTGCATTAACTACCCTTATTGTCGCCACTGTTGCTTTTCCGATGGTTGAAATCGGACAAGATACCATCAGAATTCGTGCGGCCAGAAGGTATTAATTTGTTATTGTGGTGTTTAATGACTTTTGGCTTTCTAGTCTTGCCAGCGTCGGCGTTGACGTCACCTCGGACGTAGCCGTGTCCGATGACTATCAGAATACGGTCGAAATTAAGGGTGGCGACAACACCCACACCGTTCGAGGTGGCGCCCAACGCCAGGATAACTCGAACAGGCATCGAAATCACCAGCACAACAACAACAATCAAAGCATCGTTGTTAATGTTTACAACAACGGTGAAGCCGTCGCCGGAATCGACAGAACCTCCCGGACACGGCAAGCGCAAGGGAGAAAGAAGAGCGCCGAAAGCTCCGAAAGCGCCGAAAGCTCCGAAAGCGCCGAAAGCGCTGAGAGCGTCGAGAGCGCTGAGAGCGTCGAGAGCGCTGAGAGCGTCGAGAGCGAGGAGCAAGAATGACCGCGATTGTTTTGTTTTGTTAATGTTGAAATAAAAGTGTCTCTCTCTCCCACAAATTTTGTTTTTTCCACACTTAATGTTTTACTTCCACACTTAATTTATTTTTCCACACTTAATTTATTATTTCCACACTTAATTTATTATTTCCACACTTAAATAATTTTTTCCACACTTAATGTTTTATTTCCACACTTCATTTATTTTTTCCACACTTGAGGAATTATTTCCACACTTAATTAATTATTTCCACACTTAATTTATTATTTCCACACTTAATTTATTATTTCCACACTTAATTTATTATTTCCACACTTAAATAATTTTTTCCACACTTAATGTTTTACTTCCACACTTAATTAATTATTTCCACACTTAATTAATTATTTCCACACTTAATGTTTTATTTCCACACTCAAGTAGTTATTTCCCCTTTTCGCGAAAAGTCCCAAAATTAATTATTGCAGCTCTCAATTGGATACAACCGAACCGAGCAAAAATTAGAAAAAAAATATTTAAGTTTAAAAATTAAGCCGCAAATCCGCAAATGCAGTAAGCCCGCAAAAAAATTTAATCTTTTCTAATTTTAGCTGATATTATGCTTTTTGGAAGTTTTTTGGTGAATCTTTGAAATTTTGAGAATAAGAAGAAAATATATTAAGCGATAAACGAATATCGGATCTAATGTCTCATTCATGGACGTGCAAATATTCTGTTATTTTTGTTTGAAAAGATAATTCGTCTTGTTGACGTACCGAACAGCGAACAAAAATTAAACTTACAAGGACGTTAGAACCAGACGTTAAATTCAGAAAATTCGTTCAGAAAATCGAAAAAAGAAAATGGAAAATAGTAAAATCGAGTTTTCGAGGATAAGAAGAAACTATTTTAAGCTGAAAACCAATATGTCTGTCATTCATAGACGTACAAAAAAATTTTATTTGTATTTTAAAAGATGAATTGTCTCTTACTCTTAAAAGGTTGGGAGTTTTTATACATATCGAACAATAAAAAGCATTGCAAATAATAATTTAACATTAAAAAAACTTGTTGAGCTCGCATACACACTCACTGTGATTTGAACAAAAACGAAGAAAAAACCAAAATTGTAATTACAATCAAATACCATTCTTACAAACAAACTAAAAATTTAAACAATAATCCGAGTTATATTTTCAAGTGAGACTACAAATAGAAAATAAGAAAAAATTATACGTATTTCAAATGTTGATAAATCATTCAAAAATCACTATTCATTTCTCCAGGTAAACTGACTAACTAAAAATTGTGTCGCCGCGTTGGAAAGAGGTAATTATTTATAGTGGCCCTCTCAATCACTCAACCTGCGGAAAGTTTATGATTAAAATTTAAAATTTAAAAAATCATCTTCCGTAATTAGACGTAATAAACACGGGAAGACGATTGCAACCACAAAAAACTCATGTCTGTTATCAGCCAAGACAAGATCTGGAATTTGTGGAAAAAATATAATCAAATGCTTTCTTGCATTTCCTATCCAAAAATCTTCTTCATCCAAACGTGGTTTAGTTTTTTTTTGTAAACACCAAACACTAATTCACTGAGAAAGAACGACTGTAACCGCTAAGACAAGGACTTCTTGCTAATAAATTAAAATGGAATCCTACAGTGTCATCAACAAGACCACATGTTCCTTTTGTTCACAGTTTGGATTGGGTTTTAATTTGAAATACTTGGAAAAATTATTTAAATTAACTAAAAATGTATTTTCAAATAGAAAATAGAAGACATTATACGTAATTCAAATGTTGATAAATTTAGAAAAAAAATTCTTTTCTCCAGGTAAACTGACTGACTTTTCCAGGAAATTGCAAAAATTAATTCGTTGCCTAGTATGTATTTAGCTCTATGTCCTCTACATGAATTTCCGATCATCCACCATTAAAAAAATTAAACTGAGACAGAGGAGAATTAAGAGGACCTTTTTCTGCAACAAAAATAATCAGAATGATCAAAAATTATTGTCTTTTGATTTTAAATGAAGAATCTTGTCAGGTCTTGAAAGGGCAGCCTATATTACTATTGTAGAGTAAGGAAAACAAGCAAATTGGCAGCTTAAGGCAAATAGGCTATAAAGTCCAAAATAGTTACAGATTATATGGCGAAAGTCAGAAATATACGGTTATTGAATTTGAAATTATTTAACGCCAATTAAATCCAATAAAAGTGATTTTATAATTTTTTTATTTTGCTAAAAACGCAGTCAGTCCGAACAATCAAAAATTAAAATAATTATTATGCTCACAAAATGTGTTTATTTTAATTGAATACGAATTATCAAAAATTTATCATAAAGAATTTTTAATTTAACGTTTATTAAAAATTTATTTAAGCTATTATGACAACGTTTATTATGACACATTTATTATGACAACGCACAATGTCCAAAAGGTAAATTGTCGGTGACTTCAGTTATTTTTTATTTGATAAGTCTTAAAGCTTTTGTCTAATATTCACTCGTCGAACAAGTACAAAAAAAAGAAATTTTAAAAATAAAAATGTGATTTTCTTATTTCTGAGGCAGATATTTAAATAAATTTACATCTATTACGTTGAAGTCTGAACATCCAGGTGCAAATCGACATTGCAAAAATGTTAATTTGAAAATTACAGTTGCAGGCAGTTTACAACTATGTTGACTTGATGGAACCGTGACAAAAAAAACGAGAAAAAAACATATGATAATCAAATGGCACAAACCTAAAAAACAGAATTTTATTAACTTCCTTTTGGCACAGAAATTATCTACTTAATCTTATCTTAACGCTTAATCTAAAAAGGCTTAACCTAAAAAACCGTTAGTGCGAATCACAGTTTTATCAACTACAAAAAATTTAACAAATTTGAATTATCATTTCTGAAAACGTCAATAATAAACAAAAATAAATTAAAGTTAAAAAATCGAAATTTATTCTCGATACGTTTATGGAATGCTGACGAAAGCGACAAAAATAATACGTTCTACATTTATTACAAGCATATTACATTTTTTAATGTTATTTGCTGTTGAGACTAAGCTTCTCTTTTCAGAATTTTGCTTGCACCCGGAACTATCACGTAGCGAGGGTTAAGGTTACGTAAATTCGAAGCTCAAGAAGAATAAAAAACTTTTTAAAAAAATCAGAATGATTTTAAAAATGGGAATTTCAAAATTCCAAACATCAAAAACAGAAACTTAATCTACTGCTATAATGGATCTGCGATTTTTTTAGACTCAATAAAAAACTGACAACTTATATATTTTTATGGCGTATCATGTAGAAAAAGTGTTCAAAAAAGCGGAGAGGTTAAATACGATTTAAGTTGCGATTTAATCTGTTCATCTTTAATGAACAATTTCATAATTATCTGGTAATAAATATCTGGTAACTGCGTGTAAATAAATTAAGCTAAATTAAGTCAAACGCTTATAAAGTAATAATTCAGTAATATTTCCCGAACACCAAAAATATAAATAGTAAAAATGGAATTTTTAAAATTAAATTGCTTATTTTAGCCAACTCAACCATAATAACCGAACCAAGTTAAACAAATTAATTTGTTTAATCGAATGTTTCACTTTGGAAAGAATACAAAAATGGAATAAAACACAACATAACAAGTTGGGAAGAAAATGCACCCCATCAAAATAGCCAGCTATTCTAACTTATATATCAGTTATTTTAGTTTTAGTTAATTTAAGTTTGAACGTTCAGAAACAATAAAATTCTGACAAGAAGCATGATTCTGAATGCCGACTCTTTTGTCAAAAATAGTTGACAAACAGTTTCTTTATTTCAATTTCAAATTTGCAGGGCGGCGCAAAACATTTACTCGGTGTTGTGGACGGCACTTGGGACCCGGAACGACTGCTCTGCCGTGGTGGCAGACTGAGTATCATTAGGCCGCGTCGATTGTTTGGCAGAGAATCGACGCGTGTTTCGTAATACGTTTTATTGTTATTGTTTGTTAAGTGTTATTTTGTGTAGAAAATACAGGTTTAATTACCCAAGTTTGAGGTTTCATATGAATGAATTTGAATTTATTTTAACCGAGAATATGATGGGCGCGATTTCAAAGATTTTTATCTATGTATACATACATATAAAAATTAAATTAAATTAAATATTATGTGGGAAGCTGATGAGTAAGTCAAAAAATAACTTTAACAAAAAACGATCAAAAGCCGATCAAAAAATACTATGAAAATATGAATTTAAACAACAAAATGTTGCGTTGTTCCTGAACAACTGTACTTTTGCTTCAGATCTGGGCTTTTTAATAATGACTTATAATAATGCAAACTGTCTCAAAGATGCAACTCTTATTGATGACGTGATTTCCGTTGCAAAAATGGAGGCGTCTTTAAAGCAGCAAATAACTTTACATCATGAACAATACGAAGTGAAAATGCAAAATTCTTGTTAAAGCAGATGATGTACTCGTAACGAATCGTTTAACTTTACAAAAAAACAACGAAAAAAGTAACTTTCTGTTATGACTTACTGAGCTTATCTTATTTGGCTTATCTTATCTGACCACGTTGCCTTTAAAATTAAAAAAACTTATTTAAAATGTATTTTACAATGAAAAAATCAACAAAAATTGTAAATTTTGGAAAGTCGGTATTTTGGACATGATAGGATGTTTGTTCTAGATAGATTGTGATCTCTAGATAGGCAAAGATTGTGATTTTTTTTAACTCGTTTTTTGAAATAATTAGTTTGCATGTTTGAAGTTTAAATTTAATATACAAGTGTAAGCGGACAATGGCAAAAAAAAATGAAAAAAAAAAGAAAAAATTGAACAAAAATAGTGTACAGAATAAAGTAAATAAATTAAAAAAAAAGAAAGAATAAAATTTATGTGTTGCGCAATCAACGAACTCAAGCCGTTTTGCTAAATTTGTTCGCTGTTCTAAGTTCGATAGGAAGTTAAACGTTTATTTAGCAGATTCAGAAAAAGAGATAAATTGCAGAAAACAGACGAGCGTAACTATATGAAACTGAGTTTTATGCCCCGTCGTGAGGCAAAAGACGTGTTTTCTATAAGTAACCAAGTTGAACAAGCTGAAAAAGGATAAATCCTGGATTTTATTTCATTGGATTTGAAAAATTGGATTTGATCGAGTTTCCACCATCTTTGGCTCTGTTTTATTCAGCATGAGCTTAGATCGCTCCAAATTGTCCCAAAAACAGTCCCCGCAAGTCCAGAACACTCTGTGCTCACTCTTTCACGCGTGCTTTATCCACAAAAGAACCAAAACCAACGTGCGCGCGTTCACCCGCGCCGAGAGAGATAGTTGCCATGGGCTAATTAATATTCATGAATCTGAATAAACTATTTTATATTGCATTGTTTGTGCCATATCTAACAAAGCGCTCTAATAGCGCCAATTTCCAACAACGATGCAACAGCCATTAAACAAGAAGAGATCGGCAGCCTAAAAATGTCTTCACTCACCGCCAACAAAAATAATTTAAAAAAAATAATTATTCACAGCAATTTGGTACAAAATTAGCAAAAATTTTATTTAAGTTATTTAAGAAATTGTACATACAAGAGGGGATTGGGAAAGGTGTGTAGGAAGGCAAGAATTCCATAGTTACATTGAACCCGTCAGGATTCAAGAGAATGATTAAAGAAATGAGGTTTCACTGAGAGCGATTTAATTTACTCACAACCAGGTAAAGACTTCAGCTTAAATTTTAAAAACAGCCGCTGGTGCAGTTCAGCTGAGGAATCTAGTTTAACCCATGCTACCAGCTTCTAAAATGTTAAGTTGAAATTCTTTTTTTGTTTAATTTGCTGCTTTTGAATACAAAAATTTTTTATTTACATCATTTCTTGAACCATATTAAAAAAGCCGATTGAGAATAAATCAGATGGCGAAAAAACATGTTCTTCTCTTAGCAAACATGCTGCAAAACGCCAAGACTTTTTTTAACCATTTGGCAAATTAATTGAATTCAAGAAAAAAGTATCCAAAAATTCCTAAAGTTTACTATATTCAAAGCTGTTTGATGGAGTTGTTGAACGGTTTATTCACTCACAACCAGGTAACGAGTACAGCTTTATTTAAAAGCAAACTGCTGGTGCAGTTCAGCTGAGGAAGTTCCGTAAACGCCTCAACTTTGTCCTTTATTTGAATTTCACTCCACATAGTCACATATGATTTTAGATCGTTAAATATGTATGATTGACACTAGCGTGTGAAAATTTGATTTTGTATTAAAACGACGGAAATGAAGTAATTTACAAAAAAAATTAATTGACTGATGATTAAATGGCTATTAAAATAAATAAATGTATATCCATTACGCTTAGAGCAAAAATGTTAAGTTGAAATTCTTTATTTGTTTAATTTGGTGATTTTGACGGAACAATCGCTGTTCAGATACGAAAAACGAAGCAGAATTAAAAAAACTGCGGGCAAAAACGTCTTTGAAACAGCAAATAATTTTAAATTGTGACCATAACGAAATGCACAAAAATAGTCTTTTTTAGTAATGAAATTAAATCGGCCTGCTCGTGTTAAGTAACTCAGTTAAGAAAAAATTTATATTTTCTCGAGATTCAACGCTGTAGACTCGAAATTTAATGTACAGTCAGATTTTGAGCATTAGACAAGGATTGTTGTTTGAAAGTGTCAATTTCTAGTAAGCCAGTATTTTTATTAGTATTAAAATTAGTTCATATTGCGTTTTCTGTTATTTCCAAAAATGAAGCATTGTTTACGACACTCAAAGAAAATTTATCCTTGAACTTGAACTTGAAAATTTAAAAAAACAATTGTTCTTTCAGATTCATTTGCAAAAAAAAAACATCTTTGGCGAGTATGAACATTTTCTTTAATTCTTTTTAATAATAAAGACGGGATTAGCAAACAAAAATAGAAACCGACCGAGATAATTTAGGTTAGGGTTAAAAAATATTTAGCTTTAATTGAATTACATGAATTATATGAATTACAATTATATGAATTATATGAATTAATTATATGAATTACATTAATTAATTATTAATAATTAACATTAATTAATTATATTAATTATACAATTATATGAATTACAAACAATTATTTGAATTAGAAAATTTAGATAAAGTTAGCTTAGATTGAAATGTGGCAAAAACCTAATACATAGCAGTGAGCTAAAATACAAAATACAAAATAAAGGTAAAAATTTTTTTTTACAAATTACACAAAATTACGGTTTAAAATCAGTTTTGAAAGAAATGATACAAAAATTAACAATTAAAAGTATATAAATTATGTAGAACCGGAACAAAATTTAACTGATTTATGGCTATCCTCGAAAACAAAAATTATTTTTTACTATGAACCCCCGTTACCGCTCGTTGTCATAACCGCCACGTGCAAAAATCTACCAGAGCCCAGATATTGGTATTTTACAAGACTGACAATTTAATGATTGTTTTACAACCCCAAAAAAATTAGTTTTGTTTCTGATTGACATATTAATCGCCTTAATTTTTGCACATTATTTTTATGTATGTATTGAATTTGAAAAAAATCGAAAATTATCAGCTTTCCGGAAAAAAACCTCCTATCAGTGCATTTATAGCAATTCTAGGCAAATTCAAAAAAGTATTATAGACATGATAGGATGTTGTATGTGACATTAAATTTGAAGCTACTGGATAGTTCATCATATGTAACAAAAAGAAAATTGAGTCAAATCGAAAGTACGCTTTCAGTTAATGTAGATTAAATCGAAAGAACCGAAAGGTAAATCTGAACATAAAAGTACAGAAATTGTGTTAAAAAAAAAAGAAAGTGCGTTTCAGTTCTTGCAAAGTTTTACTGCCTCGTCAGCAGTTTCATCTATACAGTTGAACTGGTGAATTTTTTGAACAAATTATAATCGAATCTTACAGTGGTAATGGAGGCGGTAGCGTCAAAAATAATTGTTGACAAATTAAATTAAGTTACTCCGACTACAAAAATAGATTCTTTTAAAAACAAAAGCTAAAACCAAAAGCAAAAAAAGCAAAATATTTTGAAAATGACGATATCTGAGAATTATCAAGCAAAAATTCGGGTTTTTAATTAAAAATTGTTTTTGTAACCCGTTACCAGCAACACTTTAAAATAGAATTATTGTTGCTTTCTTAAAACTGAACTTTTAAAAATTGTAGCAAACAAATTAAACACGTTGTTCGCTGTAAAATTTTGTTTTGCTTTTTAACACTCATTAAAATGATTAAATTAATAAAAAATTAAACAATACATTAATTTCTTCGGTTCTTAAATAAAAACTTCTACTTCTCAACAATAAAGCGTTGTTCCAAAAATATTAACTCGAAATTCTTGTTTGAAAAAAAATTCGAACAGGAACAATTGCTTTTCCGATGATATCAGAAAAATTCAAAAACGAATGAGGACACAGAGTGATGCATGCCAGACTGCAAAAATAAAAATTCTGAAAATTTGAATTTGAAGTTTTAATTGAAATGACGAATGCTGAATAGAGCTACTTTGGTTCCATTTGTGGGTCAGAAGTCCTCAAAAAAATTAAAAATTCATTAGCAATTGCAGAGGAAAAAGAGTGAGGCGTCGTGATAACAAATGATCAAAAGATTCGGCACAAGTGTACTTTAACCGACCAGGCGGTATTTTAGCCGACCAAGAAATATTTTAGACGACCAAAAAATACTTTAACCGACCTCACGACTTTAGCCGACCAAAATCAATATTTTAACCGACCGTAGGATTTTAGCCGACCATTAGATATTCAGTTTACAAGTGTTTTCGGGAATTTAACGTTCATCAAGATGAGACTGAAACATTCAGGCTTTTGATTTTTTGCATAAAACATTCTAAAACATCTCACATCGATAAATTCAATCAAACCAAAGCATTTTTGCAAACCTAAGCACATTGAGTTTTGCTAAGGATGTTCAATCTAAAAGTTCAAGTATTAAGATTAAATGACTAAATGTTTTAAATAAATTTAAAAAGATAAATTACGTATTTCTTAGAATTTTGTAATAAGCAAGTGGTCTTGATATTTTAAGCGAAAGCGTCATTGTTATGAGGCGGACCGGAACACTTTTGTGCGGTACTGTTTTCTGCATGCGTTGATGTTCGACGAAGTTTAGTTGGGTCTCTAGTGGAGCGAGCAGTGGTCCTAGCGGTTGTCGATCGGTTGCGACCGTTAATTTGTTGTTAAGGTTGAAAAAAAATATCTTTTGGTCGGTTAAAGTTTCGGTACAAAATATTGGTCGGTTAAACTATTAAGTGATTTGAGCTGGTCGGCTAAAGTATTTTGTGGTCGGCTAAACTTCCATGGTCGGCTAAAATACCGCTTGGTCGGCTAAAGTACACTAGTGCCAAAGATTCTTCAAAAGACTGATTAAGATCAAAAATATTCCTTAAACAAATATGTAGTGTAGTTAAAAAATACTGCCGCAAAAATCGTATCTTCTCTAAAATGCAAAGAAGTGGGGTTTACAGTGGCTCTCAATTCTTCAACCAACGGAAAATTAAGAAAAATTTTAAAAAAAGTTTTAAAAAATTTAATTTAATAAATAGTGGTACTGTCGGTCAAAAATGCTTTCAGACTCTCCAGTGCAAGTGCGTGATCTTCGTCCTTTACATGTTACTGTTTTTTTTATTGATTTAAAATTCCGGTCTGTTCTAGAATCGCAAAAGGACAATTATGACTATTATTCTATTTCAAGAGCAGGAGCTTTCCAGTGTAGGCCCAAAAATTAGTAGAAACTAATCACTTTTAACTGCTTAAAAATTCTCCAAAAAAATAAAAAAATAGATTACTTTTAATCTGATTTACCGCCGTGACCCGATTTAATTGGACCGAATTTACCGTCCGTAATCTTCTTGCGCAGAGCACCGCTTTCATAGCTGTCCAAAGCTGTCTTTTCCTTTTTGTTTTTGTAGCTGTCGAAAGGTGTGGAAGGCTAGTGAAAAAAAAACTGATAAAACCAGAGGATAAAAAATAGATTGACAAAGTTGAAAACTCAATTTTGGCAAAGAATTTAATTGATTTTACTTTTAGTAATAGAATTTGCAATGAAACCGACCATTGATTTTAATTGTATGGCTGTAAAGAAATTGCACAACAAGGTGGCAAGATAACCAAAAAAATCACTTTCATTTTGCTTATCAAGAAATGGAACATTTAAGAGCTGTTGATAACGTTTTCTGAGTGCTTGAACAGGTTAACTAAAACATTTAAGCCAAAAAAGCGAAAATATAGTCATAAGTAATAAAACCTCCAGAATTTTGCAAAAAGTCTATTTTTGTTCCATTTTTGAAAACTTTCTCTACATGCCAAAAAATTGAAACAGTTCAGATTTAAAATGTTTTGTTTTAGTTTTAGTTAGTTAAATTTTAGTTTTGTTTAGGAATTACATAGACATTGAAAATTGAATTGAGCGTTGCAAAAATTACAGCGACAAATAAAGAAACATTCGTTATTTAGCGGTGACAAAGAATGGTTCCAACTGCCAAAAAATAAAACGTTACAATCGTTACAATTGCGCGTGCAAGTTACTCAACCTTACTTAAATGGACGGAAATTGTTCAAATTAATATTAAAACCCGCATTATAAAACACCTTGTGATTGAGATTGTCCAAGTCAAATGTGTACCAAGTCAAAGAATTTTCAAGATTGCATGAATGTCAACGCCTTGGAGGAGGTCCACAAAGAGAAAAACAAAACCGTTTGATAAGCGTTGAAGTATGTACGATCTTCCAATTAATGGCGTAGTAGTGTAATGGCGCGGAATTTATTTTCGCAACCAAAAATTAAAAAACTAATACCGAAATCCGCATTTATTTCACTTGTGGTGTTTATAGAAAATTTATGAATGAGAAAAGGCAACAATAATGTTCAAAACGTGTAGCGATCGTACAGGTCGAACTGCAAGATTTTTGAACACCGTATCTAATTATGAAAATGTTATCACTAAATTGTTTGGCACTAGTGTACTTTAGCCGACCATGCGGTATTTCAGCCGACCATGGAAGTTTAGCCGACCACACAATACTTTAGGCGACCAAGAAATATTTTAACCGACCAGAAATTTGGTCGGCTAAAGTCGCGAGGTCGCCTAAAGTAAATTTCTGGTCGGTTAAAATTTTTCTTGGTCGGCTAAAGTATTTGTGGTCGGTTAAAATACCTCATGGTCGTCTAAAGTACACTAGTGCCAACTGTTTTTTTTTTGTTGTTTCAGTAAAACGAAAAAAATTGAAAAATGCTCTTTTAAGCGTAGAACAAGGATCTTTAGGTTACTAAATAATCAAAAGTTTTTACATGAAAATTATGGATATTTTTATGGAAATGGAAAATTTTTGCAAAAAGTCATTTTAAGTAATTTGTCATTATGAGCTAAAGGAAGAATAATGTGAAAAATAAAATTAAATTGCATCCGAAAAAATTAAATTAATTGTATGTAAATTGTCCGTAGATTGTTGTGTTGGTGCAGTGAAAGAACAACAGTGGAGAATGCAGAATTGCAAAAATAAAAGAACATAGTCATTATGAGAAAGGTGATTTTACTGGAAACCGCCTTTTGCAACAAAACCGTTGAAAAAACCGCTGATTGTATTGCTGCCTGCTTAGGAGCGAGGATGTGGTGGATTGTGGAGAATTCAAAAATTAAGATTTTTATTTTGAATTTGAATAAGAATATCTTTTTTTCTAAAACAATAAATTTAAAAAAATTAAATTAAACGTCAAATGCTATTTTATTTCAGTAAATAAATTTCTTCAGCTATTTTTGCAATTTTCTGGTACTGGTATAATAGATTGCGAAAGCGTCATTACCAGTAAAAACTATTGTTTTAACAATCGAAAATGTTGAAAATTAAAAAAGAGAATTTTTTCTACAATCCAGCTGGAAAACGTGTTTCAAATTTTGATAACACCGTTTGGCCGTGATAACGACAGCAAAAATGATTGATAGGATGATATATTTTTTCGTTTCTTCATAAATTCCGCAACCTTTTTGTCCAAATTCTAAAGCATCTTCACGACAGTCATGCAAAAAAACTAGATCAGTTTGTGTAATCCTAATTCAAATATCAAAAAATAAGAAAACAATTTTAAGTTTTGTTTAAGAATTACATTGAAAATTAAATTGAGCCGCTCTAAAGGATATGATTCAAACAGGCAAAAATTACTATAATAGAATTTAAAAACACTTTTTATTCCGCGGAGACAGAAAACAAAGAAATTGAGAAATTGAATTTCCAATCTCTAGTGAATTTACCTAATATTGAGAAGTTTTTTTGGCGAATATTTGCGAGAATAAGAATAAAATATTTTAAGCGATAAACCAATATGGGGTCTAATCATTCAAGGACGTCCAAAAAATCTGTTATTTGTAATTTAAATGATAATTCGTCTTGTTGAAGTTCCGATCAGCGAACAAAAATTAAGCTGATAAGGAACTTTAGGTTAACAAATGCTCTAAAGTTACCGCGAAATTCTGATTACCGAGGGTCGGAGACTAAAATAAAATAAGCAAACATCTCAAATCAACTTTTGTTAATTTAGATGTTAGGCTAGTTGGAAGCTTTTGAATTCAAAATTTTCAAACTATTCAAAAATTTAACGACTTTTTTAAATTTTTGATAATGTCTCGATAAGAGCTTTAAATCGAACAAAAAAAAACATCGCATCGCCTCGCAGTGTCTTTAACAAGACCACATTGTTCACAGTTTGGACTTGGTTTTAATTTGAAATTAATTTGAAATAATGTAATGGACGGCAACTTGGAAAAATCCTCTCCCAAAAGTTTTCGAGTTATATTTTCACGGGAGATTACAAACAAAAAATAAACATAAATTCAGATGTTGATAAACTTTCCATTTCTCCAGGCAAACTGACTGCCTTTTCCAAGAAAATACTACTGGAAGTTTTTTTCGCATTCCTACGTGCAAAAATTCTGTTATTTGTTTTTTCAAAGATAAATCTACTTGTTTAAGTACCGGAAATTGACCAAAAATTACTCTTACAAGGAACTTTACGTTAACCGTAAAATTCTGATTATCGAGGTCATTATGAATTACCTGCAACATGTTTTCTGTCAAATAATCATTTCTTGAATCCTGGCGGGTTCTCACACCTTTTCCAATCCCCTCTTGTATGTGTACTTTCTTAAATAACTTGTAATACTGATTGTGTGTAAATAAATTTAATTTAAAAAAAAACATTTGAAATGTGTAAAATTCATGGATAGACTGGATATGCCCCAGCAAAAAAACATAAATAACAAAAACAACTACAGTAAAAGATTTTAAAATGTGAACTGTTGCATAACGTTAAATGACTTTGTTTTCAAAACTAACAGGAAGGTAGTAACGGATGCAAAAAAAAAAAAATTTTGTTGAATTATCCAGAAAATTAAACTGAAATTAAATTTGAATTACTAACCAAATAATTGAATTGTTGAATGAATTAAATTGAATAAAAAAAGCATGTATTCATTTTTATTCAGCTTACTTTTTTCTTGTCTAAATGGTTCCAATTAAGTCATCACACCGAAAAAAGCTGAAGACAGACATAATTGATAGTAGTAATATCTAACACATGTTTTTATTGGATTACATAAGCTGTAGTTCCAACTTTGCCACTCGGGAACAAGGTAAAAGGAAAGAAAACTTGTGCTCTAAACAAATTTTTTGGTAAGAAAAAATTGGAACTTGTTTAAAATGTAAACAATTTAGTTTACATGATCAATGTGACTTTACAATAATTTAAAAAATTGAATTCTTGAAACTGAAACAGCTAAAACAAAAAACTAACATAAATTGAAAGAGTTTCCATATGATGTGTATGGTGAACTGAACAATATGAACCGAAAAATGAAACAGAGAACTGAAAAGGGCAAAAATGTTTTGTTAAAAAAAAATATTTAAATTTTATTTTTATTATTTACGCAGAGAAAAACAAACTATTTTTGAACATCATATTGAACTTGTGATTCAGCTTGAGGTTGAGCATACTCACAGGCAAAAAAATAATGTTCAAGTCAAACTGAATTTGAAATTGGTAAATTAGCCGCAAAAGCTGCAAAAATTTTAAATAAAAAGATTTTAACACAATATGTGCGAGAATCGATTAAGGGGAGGATTGTTGAGTTAAATGCGAAAATATTTTCCTTGAATGAATAAGTCATAAAAATGTATTTGATTGTATAAAGAACGACTTTGTTTTTAGAGTTTTCGATTAGCCACCGCAGCCTAGCAGTAACTTGTTCATTATTTTTTTGGAATTTAACAAACATTTTAACCTTAAAAGTTAAAAAATAAGACCCAAATGTAAACTCACTATGAGGTGCTGATCAAATATTAAAAAATGTTAGTACCAACTGTTAGTATGTTTTAAAAAAGCTGATGGCCACAAAAATGTTATAAAAGAAATTGCACATTTATATATAAAGAAAACAGTAAGGGTTCAAGGAATGGACATTCGGGTTTTACTGGAAAGGTTCGGTCAGCTGAAATGCGCGCGCAAGCGCGCGGGGTGTCACGCTGGCGAGCGAAAGCGAGCAACAGGGCGTTCGAGGGCTCAATCGACGCAGAAT
>MQUG01001452.1:0-12538 GCA_007213375.1 Steinernema feltiae | reverse complement strand
CCTGAATTATACACGAACATGGATCCATCTGGGCCCTTTTTCTAGTTACTTTTTCAGAACCAAAATTGTGGATGCAATTGTGCAATTCAGTGCAGCTCCTGACAGACTAGAAGTGCCGATTACTGAATTGGAACGTTTTCAACGAGATCTGAAACTTCTTAATTTGAATGAATTATACACGAAATCTGGGCCCTTTTCTAGTTACTTTTTCAAGGACAAAATCGTGGATGCAATTGCGCTATTCAGTCAAAGAAGATGAGGGTATGTCGCTAAAGTGTCAAAGCCAAGTTGGCAAATCACGCTGAAAACATCCGAGTTAGGCTAGGATCTACAATTTGCAGTTCCCTACCGTAACCATGCACAAATTCGTCGCGAGAAGAAGGTCACCTGGTGTGTGATTTTCACATGCATTCGTAATGCTACAAAATGGGCACTCTTCAACGGGCTCACCGCCCAGTACTCACCGCCCAGTGAAACAGTCACAAAAAGAGCCGAATTATGAGCGGCTGCTTCAAAGGCTGACACTGACAGCCCAGTTCGCCCGTTGAAAAGCGGAGGAAATTGGAGGAGGAGGAGAATCTGCCGGTGGAGGCTGCCGGCTGCGATTGGTAGACATTGTCGTTTGACAGCGGAAAACACGCTGTAACAAGCGATATTCGCGGCCGCATAATTTGTCAACTCGGAGAGGAGCAAAAACGAAACGTCCGCGTTGTTCATTTCGCGTTTTGAGTGTCCCATTAATGAGTTGTTTGTGAAGTGTGGCCGAGTAGCTGACTGCTCGGCGGACCGGCGGCCGATGCGTTCCGCGTTAGACGGCCGATTATTAATTGCTGATGGCTGCAGAAATGTTGAATTTTTGCGTTTTTAGGGTTGCACTGTGGCGAGCTGTTGTTGTAAGGACGAATGTTGATGTCAACGTGGCTGGAGTTGATAGTACGCTAGATTGAAGAGAGATACACTTACAGTAGCAAAAGAATTAGCCTAGGATGACCATAAAAGCAGAATTTCCACTAAAAACGGTACAAAATAGAGTTCTATGAGCGGACACGCGCTGCTACGTTCCCAAAATCATGAATTTTCATCGATTCTAGGACATTGTCGGCCACAGTTCTGTGCTTCTATTACCGTTGTAGGCTAGAAGAGTAACTGTGAGCACTGAGAAGATAGTGTTGAAGCAGAACAATACGGGAGGGGAGAAAACAGAGTCAAAAAGTCGGTACGTAGATTTTCATTGATTCTTGGCTAATTTGAGCCATAATTCTGTGTGTTTCCATGGCTAGACGAGTAGCGGTGAGCACTAGAACGGGTTCTGTAGGTCTGTAGGACACAACGTGTTGTTGTGCTTTTCAAAGGGTTTCTTAATTAATATCCAATTTGTTGATTGTCGACCGCGTCGGTGTCACCAAATTTTGGGTTTCGCTCTGTCAATACTGCATATCTAAGCTACGCAAAGGTTGAATATGAGGTGACATCAGTGTAACGTACTTTATTAGTTAACTAGCGTATCATCCGGTTGCGGTCGATTTTTCCAACGTTTGACCGCCATGGAACGCTCAAATATACTTGCAAAATTGCTGCCAATTTCTCAACGTGTCCAGAAAACCATCCTGTAGAATGACCGGTCAACCCGCAAGCTAAACTGACCGGTCACGGCGCCGCTTGCCTGAAATTGCATGCACAACTGACGTTTTGAACCTGACAGTTGACGGCCATATTTGCAGTCATCTACCGCCGTTTCCGTGTAGTTTTAAACAGAGCGACTATTTGACTGCAAAGACGAGCATCGTAGTTTTTTAATGCGTATGGAACGTGCATGCTGGTATAGCCATGCAGACGGACCGTCAATCGTTGATTTCAGTAATGAACGATCAATTCGTTGCATTCTGCAACCGCATTAGGTCGTGACTAAACCAGTAACTCCAAAGCTCAAAGAGGAGTGCTTAGAGCGGCCTATGGCATTCAGAACAACTCAACTAAGGGTTCATTAAGCGACCATTTTAAATCCATTTGGCTTGATCATAGAAGTCGGTGTCGATTTCGCTATATCTGAGTTTCGTTTTGAATTGACCTACCGTACGAGCCTTTCACGCTTCAAATACCCTCGCTGACCTGATCATTCAAAAAGGTCGTCTCATAAGGAAGTTGTTCAAGTTATTATTAAGAGCACTTCCGGTTCCAAATTTTTTCTCCGCTCAGCGCGCGCGCCCTTTGACGTCATCATCGTCTTCCACAACTCCGATCGCCCTCCACTTTAAACCACAAATATCCGCCGGTACCACACACAAGAAACTACTACGCGGATGGACGGTCTGTGTTGTGAGCAGCGTTGCCGACTTGTGACGTCGCAGACAGATCGCCGATCGCGTCACAGATTCACGACCACATGGCCACTTTGTCAAAGTGACGTTGATGCCGCTGGAGTCTTGATTAGATGTAGGTGCGAGGCCGGCCCGACGACGTCGTCCCCCCTCTGTTCTCGGAGAAGAGACGATGTATTCGGGCGCAACAGCTGACTTGTGTTGATTTTTCTACCATCATCATTGGCGCGACGCGGCGATGGCGGCTCGCTTTAGCACCCTCCGACCGCGACGACCGACCATTGTCTTGTTGGAGCAGCGCGGTAGTGGCCGCACAGACCCCGCAGGGCGCGTCCGGCGGTGGTCACAGCAGAGTATTGTTGTTATGGTGCAGCGTGCCCGCAACAGCGACTGTGTGTGTGTGCCGAAGCAGCAGCGGACTCCCGACCTGACACTTGTGGCACGGCGACGACCACCCGAGACTCACTCTGGCATCATCGGCCGGGGCGGAGTCGCGTGCATCGGACTCTGGAGAGGAGACGGCGACGACGGCGACGATCTCGGGAAGAAGCGCCGTGGAGAAGGCGCCGAGGCCACCAACACCAGCCAACCACTTGTTGGGCTCGAAGATGACTTTATTGATTTATGAAAGAACGAAGATGGTATTTTATCTGATTGTTCGCGGCGAGACATTAGCCTGCTGGCGTACTCCGGATTTTAGACGTATTGTATCAATGTCGTGTGTGTCTGTGTTGATCTTTGTTTTACGATGCCGTAAACTCAAAATGTGAATTTTTCATTTGATTTGGTATTTCACTTATCGTTTTTTGTAAAAATCACAAATTACTGTATTTTTGAGCAAAAATGAGGTTGTCGGCTGTATGGTCTGAAATTGGATAGTCTTGTACTTGATCTCGTCCGCCGCGATTAGCGTATTGTATTACTACTACTAGGCCGTTTAGATTTGCGACTAAATCGATTGCTTCTCTCGTTTTGATCTTTAGATTTTCAGTTTTCTACGTTTTTATGTTCTAAAGCAATAAACGCGTCATTCGCGCCTTTTTTGCAAACACACGCAATTCAAAATTATTGCGTTTTCATTTTTCTTTTGACCTAATTCTGCTGTTTGACGTCGCTTTTTGGCTACAAACAAACGATGCTTTGTGAAATGAGACACCTAACATGTATCCTCATTTGAATGACTCCAAATTATGTGATCGGTGGCTCATTGGTAGTGCGCTTGTCTGTTGCGCGCGGTGTCTAAGTTCGACGCAACAATTTTGTGTGGAGTTGTCTGCATGACCGGTCGTTTCAATGTCTCGAATGACTCCAGACAGGAATCACAGACACACAACCATAGTTTACGTTTACAAGGGGGGCTGATCCCATTTTCGAACACCAAAGGTCGATTCAAGCCACAAATCTGGTTCATTTCATTGTGCACGGAACGAAAATTGAGGATACGGCAATGAGACAGAATTTTGTTAGCACTAATTGGCATTTTTGAGTGCATGCCGTGAGCTACAGCTGTCCAATAAGTGCAACATTTAGCCCCTTTGAGTTTGTATTAAACTGCCAATAACGTCTACGAGGTCGTGACATTTTGCATAGAAGTAATTTATGGGCGTTGTGCTACGATGGTCACACTGCTGACGTGGTCCAGCTAACCGGGTAAACTTGCACGTTTTTCGAAGCAGATCACATAGCTCGTAAAATGTAAAAAAAACCAAAATTTCTGCAAAAATGATCGAAATGCTCACCCCACTGACTCATGTTAGCCATCATAAAAGGCGTGCGCCGTGCGTCTCATTTGTTTATTCTCTGGGGTTGCAACTAGTCAATTTCCAGCCCGAAACCTTCTCTCTTTCCACTCTCACGCCCTCGCTTCCACTGACCCTTGTTCTTCCAATCAATCCGCTCGCTCAATTAGCCTCTTGTTTAGATCGATGCCTCTTGTATCGGGGGAGAAATTTGTTAACTCAGCAGCTCTTTTCTGCAATCAACAGATTTGTCTTTCTTGTACACGACGATAAATCATGTCCGCAGGCCATATGTCCGCGAGTCCTCTGTCCAGAGAGTTCTTTTCTGCGTGCGATTCCCTCTGAATTGTGTGTGTGTGTTCATTGCTAGGTTGAAATTTGAACGCGATTCGTGTGCTCCTCTGAGCGACGCTGTATTGACGGTCAGGTATTCATCAGGTTTGTCATCTCCGCTCGATCGCCGGTGCGGTTGCGATAATTTACGAGCTTTGCCGATTGACCGCTTCATCGTTTATTGTCTGTTGTGGCCAGAACGTCTGTCTGTATTCGATCGTTTATTGTCGATTCGCGCGATTGCGGTTTTTCGCGGTTTTTTGCAAATTGTGATTAATGTTCTGAGCATAATCGCGCCGCGAATCAGAGCTTATGATCGTGCGTTTGTTGTTCACAAAACGTCAATTTATGAGTGAGTTTGATCGATTTTCTCTAGGTCTGTGATCAGCTCTTTTGAGCTTCGTCACATTGAGTTCATTTTCTTTGTTCAAAGTGTAAAATTTTGTTTTTATTGCCACTACTTTTGATGTACTTTTGAAAACAGCTACGGTAGATTGCGTCTTCCTCGGCTCTCTCTCTCTGTAGCTTGTATATTTGAAATTGCAATGTGCGTATCTTTGAGGGCGCCTCACATGCCCTTGTCTGTTCGTAGCGCTTAGCTTAGCGCTCGCTGTTAAGTATGTAACCTTGCACTTGGCTCGCTGTGTCCTACGAAACCTGGCAAATCAAAAAAAAAACGAGGCCAAAAGACGAAGCTTACATGTTGTCATGCAATGCTCTTTTTTGAATTTCCTTGAATTACTTCTCTTGAATTTTCAAACTAACAATTGAGTAATTCGCGCGATTCGCAAAATTTCTTGTCTTTTTTACCTGCTCTCTTTCAACCTGTTTCTAAAAATTGCCTCCTCTCTCTCTCTTATATGACACATTCCACAGGTACACACCGTTTGATGAAACGATGTTGACCCAGAATTATCGGAATTGGGGTGTTTTTCACTCTTTTGAACACCGAAATAACTCTTCCTCTCGAGTATCGATCGCTTCCAGGAGCGATGGACACCTGACAGTGCGGATAAAATCGACAATCGACAACGAGCGCGTTGAAACCGCAACTGCAGCTTCAATCATCATCTTCAATGTGATGTTTGTGCTCTGTGTCTGCGCCTCGTGGCAGATTCTTCGCTTTGTAATCAAGTCGGACAGAATTTAATATCTGCACAACGTGCAGCTGATGCCGCGCACTTCCAATCCTCTTCACTTTTCAAATTTGCACGCGGAATCTGCGCGCTGATTTCATTACTATAATGTGCATTTCCCCGTTGGCGACGCGTGCACTTGTCCACTCTGATTAGGCGCTGCTCCGCGTGGGTCTGCTGCGACTGAGAAGATGATGTAGAGCAGCAAATGAAGAGCCACTGCTTTACTTTTGAGTTTTTTGCAGGTTTGCAAACAGTTTTAATTATTTTTGTGACGGGTCTTGGCGATGATGACGTAGAAATGAAGGATCTAGGAAGGTCTTTATAGAATTGGCGTTGAAAAGCACTTTGTTTCTGTTATTTCTGATGTTACATTGATTCTGTTATTCCGGTAAAATTTTGGCCCAAAAACAGACTTTAAATTTAGCGCCGAAACTTCTTTTCTGGCTGCTATTCTATGTTTCCGTTACCGATTTAGACTAATTCGAGTTTATGCCATCGGAATCACGTGACACGGCCGAAAACACGGTCAGTTTAGATGTAGAAAAGTAGAAAATAAGTAGAAAAAGATGTAGGGAGGTCAGAATAAACTATCAAACTTATTCACTAAAATGTTTGAGTTAGTTTTCCAGAAAACACGCTTTAAATTATGTGCAAACAGGAATCATTTAGCAGAAAACGAGGCCTAAAAAGACCTAGAAGTTGTCGTTGGGTGGATATTCTTTGCAAAAATAAGGAAATGTCCCAAATTTTGAATTTAGAATACTTGTAGGAATACTTCACGGGCACTCTACTTTCCCAGAAAAATCACTGGTCTTGGCGCGATTAATTGCGATTTCACGTGCGCAAAACGGTTATATTTCAACGTTTGTCACCGAAACTGACTAGTTCCGGACGTTTCGTGTGACTCTCGACCTCGAATTGGTATAAACATGGAAACACAGAATTTTGTGTAATTTGGCCAGATTTGGCCTGAAGAGACACATTTTTTACCGTACTGTAATTAACGTTTATTTCAATAATTGCTCGAAAACTGATAAAATGATTGATAAGAGTAAAGTCAAAATCTAAAAATGAAGAATTTCAAATGCTTTTGAGGCCTTTCTTAGATTTTCACATTACGGCACATCGTTATGACTTCACTGCTGTGGCTATGACGGTTTAAGATTGCTTTTGAATCGTTTGGAAAATCCTTCAAACTCTGAACCCAAATCAACTTTTTAAATTCCTGGAAAAGGTGACACAATTCAGCCTTAGCAATGACAAGGCCGCATTGTGTCACTTGAAACAAGGACTGGCAACTTGCCATTCCTTGTTTCTCCGCATTCAAAATAGCGTCCACAAAGCTAATTTCTTTGATTTTTAGTCGTCTTGCGGTCACTCTGATTTGCCGCCTGGTCGTTCCTTGTTTGAATTGCGCGCGCGCCGAACTCATTCTTTCCAATTCGCTCGCTCGCTTGTTGCCATTTTGCCGACTCGACGGCGTTGAAGATGCGCCCGCCGATCTGATTATTAGATTAGGCGTTCACTCGCCCGCCTCTTCTTCTTCTTCTTCTTCCAGAAGCGCGCTGTTCGTCGGTCGCGCGATCCACTCTTCCATAACTGGCGGCGGTGTCTGTTGCTCGAAAAGTGCAGAAATGTGCGCTTGCGTGACTCCATTCACCCCACAATTAATTAGCTCCGTGGAGGATCGCTTCTGTCAGCGTACAGCGTGCACTCCTTTGTCGAATGAGCGGCGAACACGCAAAGCGCACAGCGGGGAGGAAGACGATTAGCCACCGTGTGGTGAATGTGGAGCGATTGCTTGTTCGGTCATTGATTGTCCGTCCTCTTCCGTTTATTGGCGCCATTTTATTCCATTTGCCTAAATAGGACTTTTATTTGATTCTGTGCTGCGCACCCGACGCGAAGATTGCCTTGTTGCCTGGTTGGTAAAGAAGGAACTTGCTGTAATTGCTTTGAGGCCCTCAACTTGGCCTTAATAGGGAGCTTTTGTCACAATTTGGATTATTGTCTGATGGCGGACGTCAAAATATGAAAAGACGTTGTCACTTTGTCTCTGAGGAGAACTCAGAGCGTCATGTCTTGTCATTCCTTCAAAGAACAGCACCCAAAGTCCCATTGTCCACGAAGCCTGCAAATTGGATTATGATGTGGCGATGGACTACTCTCAAAGAGGCGCGTTGCAACCCACGACCCAACGCACTTTTAGGTGACGTTTGTGATTCAGTTGTGTTATTTCAGTTGTTAGGCGTGCTACTGATCCGGCGCTCAATCGCTCTTTAAAAGTCACAAAATCTGATCTAAGAATGTCTAAGCAAAGACTTAGCTGAGGTTTCAAAACGCGTATTCACTTTGATCTATCGCTCCAATTTGAGCTTCAGGGTATTGATGCGATTTTCGCATCTTTTATTGTCTGTTTGCAGCTCCAGTTCCTTGTTTTCTGTGATGGATTTATGATACAATTGGGAAACTAAATTGTTGAAGGACACACAATGAGCTTTAGGACATGATCAAATCAAAATTTCTGACCTTGCTGTGGAGTATTCTACGCTATTTACGCGATTTATGAGATTTTCCTGGGAAACATACAGTGAACAAACATCGCTACAAACACTCCGAACGCAGCTTAGATCTAATTGCTAGTAACTCTTGTGGCACTAACAGACTTGTTGCAATTTTTGGTAAAACGTGGAATGATGTCCTTGACATTTCTTTACCCATCGCCTCTTGAGTATTAAATTCTTTGTTTTCTGCGTTAAGATTATCACATGAAATAGCAGACAATGCTACGCTCAGTAACTAGCGTTTTGAATGTCACCTTAGCCGTGCCAAATACTAGCGATTTTGACGTGAACATTGAGGTAATCGTAGCTGAAAGCTTAGCCACATTTGTTACTATAGTTGAAAACGTGAATTGGTGTCCCGATCTCCACACGAATCTAAAGTTTGTTTCTTGCCCCTTTTCCCGCTTTTTTCGTCTTTCTTGTCATGACATCCATCACCTCATGAGTCAGTCTCATAAAGTGCTTTCTGGATCAGATTTGTGATAAAACTGGGTAATTAGAATTGCGAGCAGCAGACAATTCTAGGATTAGTATCTAGCGTTTTGAATATTGACGTAGCCATGCCAACACTAGCGATTTTGATGTGAATTCCTATTCAATCGTAACTATGAAGCTCCGTTCAGTTGCTTAGCCTCAAATGTTACTGTAGTTGTCTCGTATGGCATTAACAGATTAATTCTAATCTTTGGGAAAACGTGGATTGATGTCCCGAACCCTTGACCGATAGCTACATTTCGCTCAAACTCGCTTTTTGCCGCTTTTTCCTCTTTTTTTTCTTTTCTTTCTTGTCAGAGCATCCATCACCTCTTGAGTCATTCTCATAAATTCTCAACCAATCCTTCCACCCCACCGCGCACTTGCAAGCCCCCTGCGCTCCTCCATCAAATCACCTTATTCCTTCTTTTCTTTGTGAATTATTCAAGATGAAATCACACAAATCCGGCATCATTTTTTGACACTTTTCAGAAACGAACCCAACGGCGCCGCCACCTCGGCACCTGCACTAGGCGCGAGACGACCTCACAGAGGAGAGGAGAGCAGCAGCTCACAACTGTCGCTGATGGGCCGAGCTGGCTCGCACCATTCGATGATCTCCGTTTGCCGCTTTTGATGTGAGTATTTATTAATTCAAAGTCCATCTCACTCACTCTGCCCCCGCTCTCGTGTGTGTCTGTCTCTGTGTGCGTGTGTCTCTCCTCTCCCTAAGGACTTTATTCAATTTTGTAGCTGTCAGCAGCGCGCCAGGCAGTCATCATAGTGCGGGCGAATTGACGCGACGAGACGCCTGAGCCGATGATGTTGCATGTTTATATGGTGAGTTCATTTCACTCTTTGATTAAATCCACAAATTTTGGGCCGGAAACCATCGATTGGCGCGGTTTTCAAGAAGTTGTCTCGAAAGTGTGTGTGGGTCAGTGGTGTAAACAACCACAGCAGGGGCCAACCAGAGAGGGTGCGGAGCCAGGAGAGTTAATTATGCCGAAACACGAAAAGTTGGCCAAATGTGGCGTACTTTGAGTAATCATTTCCTGGAGGCCGTTTGCTTCCTTATGACCGCAACGTTATGAGTGTGTGCAACGTTTCAGACACTCGTCTTCCTTTGCTCTAATTCGCTTAAAATGCTCCGTTCTCAAATGTTGCAATCCTCGGGGCGGATGGCACATGATTGAGCACTCCTAAATTCACGATGACAACCCGTATCGTCGTTTAAAAGCGCGCGCAACTCGGCGCGCGATTAATAATTCATGCCGCTGACGTTTGGCTCCCCGAAGAGGAAGAGGAGGAGGAGGAGGGGGCTCATTTATTTCAATTTTCGCCTTTTACAGCTCCTTGTTGCAGATAAGCTAGAAAATGCCCGGCAAGAAACGTCATGGTCCGTACGATATTATTGCCGAGGACATTTACGACTGTCGCGTCCCGCTGCACAACGAGATCGCCTATCAGCATGGTATTCACTTTGAGGCCAAAGTAAGCGTGCCCTCTATTAGGAGCTTCAGTTTACGGGGCCTCATTTTCAGTACATCGGCAGTATGGAGATCCTCCGTCCGGGGACCCGTATAGAGATCGTCGCCGCAATGCGGCGAGTTCGAGTGAGTCGCCATCGATCTTCGCCTCGTGATTAATGACTCTAAACGCGTGTCTCTGTGTTTCAGTACGAGTTCAAGGCGAGAAATGTGCCGAAGCGGCCCGTCGACATTACCGTCTCCGTTGATGGCGTTAAGGTTGTGGCGAAACGAAGCAAAGTGAGTGAATTGGAGGCTAAAAGCATGGTCGCTTTTTAGGGCGCTTCCCCTATTGCTGACAATTCATTTTCGACCGATTTAATGATCTTGTTTATCTCCACAAAAGTCGTAAAATTTGATCACCGGATCAGCACCAAAAACCCCCTCAGAGCTTCTTCATTCGTACAGTCCTCTCTCCTTGAAACCCCTCAAAATTTATAGAATACGAGGCGCCAATCAGTCGGCTACTGCCAGCGATTGTTTGTGTGTCCGATCGCCGTCAAAATTTTCATTTGTGACGCATTTTCGCACCTTCGCTGCATCGCGCGCGCGCGTTGTAAAAAATCGTTGATGCACGGGGCTATGAAACAGCGGCGACGCGATCGCATATTCCAGGGAGTCGTAATAAGCGGCGGCGGCGGCGGTGGCGACGAGTGGACAGATGATGATAAACAGGAAATCGATTTAAAGTGGAGAATGAGGAAAAAATTGAAAAATTTCCAGAGTTTGTGGACCTGAAGAAATGGTTGTGTTGTGGATTGTTCTGGGCTAAATTTGGTTGCCCACAAATGCATGGTTTTGGCACTAAAATCGCGAAATAAGAAATTAGCAAATGACGTGTCTTTAAGAGCAGAACGCGGAAGTCAAAAACACAGAATTCGATCACACCTGACTGAGATCGAGCCACAATTGAGCGTCTTTTATGACCAAATGCAGCTCTCCCACAGCGCTAGCAGCATTGAAAATGCCTTACAATGGCATTTTTTGGGGCTCAACTGCTCAGCAACTACAATATAAACTCAAATCACGCAAACCTAAACTGAAATTGCTCATTAAGTCCAAGAAAATGAGTAAAAATTGCGAATTTCCAGAGTTTTTTGACCTAAAGTTGTTAGTGGTGTAACTGGCTGTTCCGGGCTAAATTTGGTTGCCCCAAAATACATGACTGTGGCACTGAAGTGACGAGTGAAATGCGCAATTGACATGTCCTTTAAGCGCGAAACTTAAAAAACACAGAATTTAGCCTGATGACTGAGACCGGGTCACATCAATTCATCGTCTTTTAGGACCGAATACAGGTCTCCCACAGCGCCAGCAGCAGTGAAAATGCCTTAAATGACCAGTTTTAGCGTGCAACTGCGCAGCAACTAAAATATAAACTCAATTTCTGCAAAATTCAGTTTCGAGACCAATTGCCAATTAAGGCCAACTCTAGGGGTTTCTTTAGGCAGATGCTACAGTACCACCGCTATCAGGTCCACATTTTCTGCAAAAAATCCAAACAAAACAGTTTCTCCCCTAGTCACAATTCGCACGCAAACCTGACGTCAGCAATCAGCAAAGTCGCGACAAAAATTGATCGCTGTTATCGTCCGCAAAGTAATCCGAATCCACTGACAGGCGGACAGCAAATCGGAGATGTTCCTACATTTACATCTTTACAGAAACCTTCATTTCAGAAACAGTTGAAAGAACAGTCGTGGATGAAAGTAAACTGCTCGTTATGCACCATCCTGTCTACAGGTACCGTACTCGCCACCCCCAACTCAAAACCCTCCAATTGACTTCTTTAGGATATTCTACGTATCTCATGATTCTCAGGATCTTCAAATCTTCTCATATATTGCACGCGGACGGGCCGTCCAACTCCTTCAAGTGTAACGTGTTCAAATGCTCAAAAAAGTGAGTTGAATCCGTTTTACAAGCAAAACAAAAACGCCTCTTTGCGAGGAGCCGAAAGAGAGCGGAGAAGTGATTGATTAACTGACAAATCCGGGATTTATTGATTTGTGGCGAGAGCAAAGGTGCAACAACCGCGATTTGGTTGTTTTGCTGTCAGCGTCGCGTTGTACGGTTTCTCACCTGTCAGAACTGGCCATCCTACTAGCTTACGCTTTGAGCTGATTGCAGCATCTATAATCGCAGACTATGTGATGAACTTTATTTAATCTACTCAAAAGGCTTCAAGATCCGTTTTAAACCCGACCTGCATCGTTTTAGTCTATGCTTTGGCAAACCCTCTTTAAACGTCTTATTGACCGACCAAAATGCGCTAAACAATCAGGCTCTCGTTGATGCACTCTTCCTCATTTTCCAATCATTGTCCTGCTCTGGTGTAGCTGTGTAGCTCTGTGGTACGACGTCATAGCTTAGCTGCCCTTTTTGCGCTCTCTTTGTGACTGAACTCGTGTTTCTGTCTACTTCTGCGCCGCTCGTAACAAT
>MQUG01001450.1:0-36811 GCA_007213375.1 Steinernema feltiae | reverse complement strand
ATGAAAAGTGAGTTCTGCAGGTTGATTATGCAAAACAACTATTTATTTGAGCTCTATTACGGCCGAGATTGTCTTTCACATGTGATTAGACTTGGAAACAGCCAAGGCACAAAATTGATTCTCCGATGATTTTAAAACGTAAGTGTTATACCATTTAATCTCCACCGCAATTGTTCGAAATTTCAGCCTCAGCAATTTGAGTTGATTAGCTCATGTAAGTCTGAGACTGTATTCTTCTCTGTCCAATCCTCTCTGTCTCCCTAATTAGCTCTCGTACCTGTCATAATTGTCTGACCGTCCTATTGTCTCAGTAAATTGTTTAGTTTCATCATCACATTCCGCCGAAGCCGCTTGCGCGAAGACGATCACGCCGCCGCCTGACGACGAGAAACCACCGGCCAGAGAAAGAGATCAAGCCGCCCAATGCAGAATAGATCGTCAGACGCCTAATGTTGAAATTTGCCTGGTATATAAACTTTAGCTTGCGGTCACTCGTGGCCCGGGCCTTCACAGAGAGCTGCAGCTCTGAGTTTGCCTAGAAGTAAAGTATTCTCTCCTCAACGTGTTTTGTGTGTTACACTGCATTCCTCCAAGAGTAGCTGTTCGAACTTAGCTGCAGATCGTAAGTTCGGATCAACACTACAATTGCTACAGCGGTATTCGCAGTTTCAGAAAAAAGTAGGCGACTTATGGCGATTCCACAACTTCATCGTTCTTTTTTAGAAGTCCTTAAACTCGGTAGACATCTCAGAATTGGAGCGGCTGGCTAACGGTCAAAGTGTGCCGAGATCTATTTGGAATCGCATCTGCAATCTTGCAACCGAACAGACAATAAGCAAGACTTACCAGAAATGGAGAGATTCTGAACGCAAGTTCAAGGAAGATATCAACAAAAATGAAGTTTACGTTTGTCAAATGCGTAATCAACTAAACATGGCTAACAATTTCGATTACAACTACGATTAGAGGAATCGCATACGATAAGCTGATATGCTCAAATTCGAATATGGTGATTCTTGTTTTCCTCGATTCCTTGAATGAATGCAAGTAATTTTTCAAGTCATAAATTGTGATGCAATTGATGTACCGATTGATGTTCTTTGTACCGTTTTTCTCGTGTTTATTTTTAAATTTCTGTGACAACAAGAATAAAAATTCAATTTTAGATCCAACGATAATTATCGGATCAATGGAGCGATAGCTGATGAATGCGGGGCCAAAACGCTATACGGAAAGTTCTAGAATGGATCCAAGACAGAAAATGATTGTTCCAAAGACTAAGCGATTAGAACGACTTGTCAAAGAAGAACTCGATTATTGATAGCTGAAATTTGCAATTTTATCTATCGTACTGTAGTCTTGTTACTTAAGTGCTCTAATTACCATAAAATAGAATGTTTTTAAAATTGTGGAGGAAAACTCATTTCAACTAGTTTGCTCTCGGCACAGTTTTCACACTCGGCGTCTGTACGGTAGTTTAATTTTAACAGAATGTTGCAAATGGATAGAAAAAACCCTTCAAAGAATGCGTTAAAGAAACCGCTGCATCATGCATTGCATGTATGTTCCAAACTTCTTTCTTCCTTTCCGTCCGATTCTTATCATAGTAGCATCGATCGACCTTTAATCAACACCGGCAGCGCACTCAACAGCGCTTAGCTGTACACTTTCGTGTTTGCAACACTCCGCCGCGGTGATGCGTCACCATCAATTCTCTTCATTTCAGATTCTTGGGTGATTCTTCCACAATTCAATCAATGTCGACTGCGCTGAGCACCGTGTGAAAGCGAAAGTGAGTTTTAACCAACTGATTATATAAACAAAGTTTGGTTTAGGCCAAGTTGTAACATATAGCAACGTCAGCGATGGTTGGGCCCGTTAAAACAACAGGAAACAGTGAGGGCGCCAAAAATACGATTAAAGTAAGTGTTTATTAAAGTTGACTCGATCTGGAAGATATGAAAAAATTCAGTGAACGGCACCCCACTTGGAACAATCCTAAGTATCAGTTGTAGCTCTTGTTTCAATCGTTTAAGCAAAGAAGTAATTAGTATAATTTTCGATTTCTGATTTGGCGATCGGTCTAGACCAACATTGGGGCCCGGTTTCAGTGGTAATGAGTTTTGTGAACACGTTAAACTAAAGAAAATTAGGTGTGGGTAATATTGCCATTAATGGCGCCATGGCGTAGCCCTTTGTGTGTTGACTTATTTCGGAATAATTTAGATACCCACCTGTACGAAGCAGAGACTGGCGAATTTTATATGGAGCAATTCCAGACGTGCTACGCCGATTTTGTGGGCATTGTGTACTCGCCGAACACGTCATTGTTTTGCAAAGTAATTTGGCTCACATATCTATAGCTAGATTAAAAATATACTTAGAGTAACTGTTTTAAATTCGGTACGATCTTTATGGAAGCCATGGCGTAGCCGTTTGTGTGTTGACTGTTTATGGATTAATTTAGATACCCACCTATACAAAGCAGAATGCGGCTAATTTTTTAGGGAGCAATTCCGGACGTGCTACGCTAACTACGATTTTACAAGCCAGAAATTGCTACACCGATCTTCGGTACGATTTTATTGAACTAGGACGATGGAACAGCGTCCCACGAGATGTAAATCTCTCGTGGTAAGAACATTTTAACGAAGAAGAAACAGAAATGACGGCCACAGGTAGGCTTTTTTCAAATCAAACTTTTCAAAAAATGTAGTTTAGCTTACAGTGTAGCTTTGTTTAGCTTAAATGTAGTTCACTTCAAGTTTGGCTTTTGTAGCCCTGTTATAGCTTATAAAAGCATTGTTCGCTTAATTTAGGTGCTGAGCATTAAGCTTCTAAGATCAGAGCAAACACAAACAAATATACAAAATGTTATATTATGTTATATTATCAAATATGAACCTAAAAGTTCATGTTTTAGGGCAAAGAATACCGATTTAAGATGGTCATGATCTACGAAGTACGGTCAATAGAATAGCAATGTAAGCCGCATTTGACAAAATATTTGATCTTGCCGAAACGAAGGTTTTTGATTGCAGATAACGTTAGCTGAACTCGACAACATGTCACACCCGAGACGAACAACAACACTGCACACGATTTGACACGTGCGAATTTGTGGTTGAGCTGTCGGTAAGCCACTCAAACTTATAAACTAAGAATCCTCTCCTTGCTGCTCTAATAAAAGCACAATTGCTGTAACTTTAACTCATTAATGTCCTATGCGTCACACATACAAAGCAACCCTCAATCGACGTCCGCAGCGCTATCGATTGCGTATGGCTGTAGGCTTTTGCGTTTTTGCCCAAGTAAGTTTTGCTAAGCTTACTGTAAACATTGTTCGGTTTAAGCAGGAAACCATTACAACGATTTGTCACGTCTTAACGAGACAAGCTTAGATGTAAAAACCGTAAACCTATCTGTCAAGGGCTAGTGATAGGTTAGTTATTTTTATTCTGTAACCTCAGTCGACTAAACAAAATCGAATTGATTGCTTCTATAACCAAGAAACCATAACACAAGTTCCAACAACAAAACAAAAAAACACCAAAATTGCGAAACTAATGTTGGCCAAAACACGAATCGGTGATTTCTAAGAATCATCGATCAATCATCGTTACATGAAATTTTGGTTCGAATATGCAGCTACAACTGTTAGCGAATAAGTCGCTGGAATTTGGAATGCCAATGACTGACCATTAACGGCTTGTCTAAACTGGCAACCATGCAAGTAAATGGCTTCGGCTATATTTTACATTAGCCGTCCTAATCCACAATAGCCGTCCCTATCGACAATAGCCGTCCCAAAAATAGATTACCTGTCCCAGATTTACATTAGCCGTCCCGGATTTAGGCTTAGGCTTAACTGCAGCCCGGGGACGACTGTTGTGTCCGATGGATGGCGCGCATATGGAGGAATCAACAAACTTCAACAGAAACAGCGTCATGAGTGGGTTAATCACAGATTCAATTTTGTAAACCCCGACGATCCAGCAATCCATACGCAAAGCATCGAGGCTACCTGGGGATCACTGTAAGTAATTATCACTGTAAGTGTGTTTGAAATGTTCACCTTAAACGGTTGATCAGGGCACAAGAACGTGCAAGGTGATATGAGGTGAGAATCTTGCGATAATGGTCTCTCCGGACAACTTATGAAAGGAAATGATTTAAGACAATCAGATCAATAAGAAATATGTTAGAAGTTGGTTAAACAATGTGGAAATAAAGGCTTTTACTGAGTCCATAGATGCATTTCTGTCGTTTCAGCTGTCGTCGGCGCCGTGAAGGTTTACCATCTTTCGGCTGAGTTGATGATGCCAATCTTTTTCTTCTGAGCGTCGCTTATATTAATCACTCATTGTGAATGCGATCTCAGGACGAATTCGCACTTTTTTTTATGAAATGGTAGCAATGTTGTGGTACGTCTCTTTGAGCCAAGTCATTTTAAAACATCTCTGCTCTACGCAAGCCAACAACTAGATTTACATTACATAAGCTGGATACTATAGAGGTTGAATAGAAAAAGACCCACGATACCCCTCAAGTCTGTCGTGCGGCAATTATTCATGGCTTCCAAATGTCGAAATGCCCATTTTCGGTTGGAAAATTGGAAAAATTAATTCAACACCTATAAGTATCATAGTCAACTCCTGTACAATTATGATTGTAGCAAACGTAGTGCACAGGACTTCTCTTTATGTCAAATTGCAGCTTTCCAGCACCAAACTACACAATAGACTGAGCAAAAGATGACGTCATGCCTCTAGTGCTAAAAAAACGCCTCATCGATCGATCGGTCGATGCAAGCGAGCGCACACAAAACGCCGCAAACCATCGGCGTCATCGATTCAATTTCATTTCGTTCGTTCCGTTCGCAACATTTCTCCCTTCAACCGAAACGTGTTCACTTGCAGATACTTGGGTAATTGGCCTACCGTAACCACTGTCGACTGCTTTGAGCTTCATCTTTAATTGAAAGTAAGTTTCCGTCAACGTATCTCGGCATTAAAAACGTTATTTTTGAACATTTTCAGGAAACAGAAATTAAATACAACAATTTAATGAACGTTGTCCGCGCATTGGCGATTTGGCAAATCGGCTTAATTATCACTGTAAGTGAGTGTGTGTGAAATGTGCACCTAAAGCGGTCAATAATCAAGGCACGAAACCGTACTTTGTGGAAGTACGAGATCACTCTGTTCATTAGCATAATCACTGTGACGCCCATAATGGAAACATCCTTCAACAGACAGAACTAAACCATTCGATAATCGCATATGTGAGTTTAGCTTTGCTCTTCTAGCTTAGCCCGATTCGCTATTCTATGTTAAAGTCATCTAAATTACAGCAAATACGAATACAACGCGTTTTCTAATTAAAATTGCGTTTCATGTTCAAAAGATTTTTTTGTTTTCTCAATTAATTACGCTTTGATAGGTTAATTTGTAGATCTCTATCATCAAAATCAAAGTTAAAATAACAAATACACCCAAGTACTGTTGATTGAAAGCGCTAATTTGTCGAAATAACTCTTTTTTGGTCTCCTCGAACTCAAAAACCATTTTATAATTTTGACAGACTGTGAGACCAGTTTTCTCCAGAACTTCAAAACGTGGAGGTAAGCGAGCCATCAGGAAGAAAAGTTTGCGGAGAGTCAAGCGAGCGGTCAAGAAGGGCCGAATCATGAAATCTCGAAACGATAGAAGTATGCTGCTGATGTCGCTGACCGGAGACGAGTTTCTGTCATGCTGGACGTACCGGCAGATGCGCTGGCCGGTGTACAGGTGACGACTTTGCTTGGAATTGATCTCTACTCGTTAATTTCAGCACTGGTCGGTGTTCGCGTCATCTATGCGGGCGCTGTGTTCGAGTGGAGTTCGAGTCTGGCGGTTTAGCACTGGATGACGATCTGGGCTGTCTGTCGCAGCAGGTTTATGAAGCGGTTAGGCTTCCCTCCTGCGGGTGCGGAAACTCATGGTCTTATGCTACAAAAAAACCCGATCCTTTGGCGATACGATGAGATGAATGTAGTGAGTTGTGCGCCTTTTTGAGACCGATTGATCACAATGGGAGTGGTTATCACTTGTTAGTAAAGAAATAATTTTTGAAACGTCTATTTCTACTGTAAACAGACAGCCTACCACACTCTCGACGGTTAAGGGGTGGTGAGAGGTAGAGGCAGTCAAATATGAGTCTATAGTGAGCTAGATTTAGATCGAAGGTTGCACTTATGCGCTGGTCTAGGCGTAGGATTATCGGTAGTCAAGTCGCTGTGAGTTAGCGCTGGGCCTACTGGTTCGTTACACAGTTTGACTTTTGTTTAATTTAAGTTTAATTTTGTGAACTTTCTTCTGGTTTGCTGCGGGGTTATCGAAGGATGATAGCGTTACGTATTGATCGACGACCGAAATTATGCGAAATTGGCCCATCCATGGCTGTGGTTCACCTAAAATATTGATAGTTACTTAATTCAATAAATTCAATTATTTTCGTGACTTTTAAACATCAAACTTAAAGCGTTTCTTAACTTGAAGATTAAATTAATTTGTTTCATTTTTAGGTTTCCTGTGGCGGTTGAGCCGACTAACGATGAAAAAACGATCTAATTTATGGAGAAAACCCAGCAAAGTACAACTTGTGTCAAGCTTATGCTCGATGTGGTGTTTTGAACTACAAAAAAAAATTTTGAACGAAATTCGGAATTGAAATTCGAATGCAAATGCCGACAAAAAAGTATTCAAAATATCAGAATGAATTGGTGCGATACGGAGGTAAGCTGAAAGAATTGAACAAGTGGATTATGGCTTCAAATTTATAAACTAGAACTTGATCAATTGAAGAATTCTCTCCATCTGGAACGATCTTCACGAAGTCTGGAATATATTGCCGATTAGCCGGTTAGTGGTTTTAAATTTTAAAAGAATTTTAAAAGCATAGTACTGTACACTCGTAATTTAATTTTGGATCGTGTTTGTTTAACGTTTAACTATAATAAAGAGCTAATTCTAATTTACCTAATAAGCAGTTGGGCAACTAATTTTTCAAAATATTCATTTAATTCAAAAAGTCTTTTTCACGTCGGAAAACGTCACTGATCGGTCTTTCAACCGATAGATTAGCGCAAACGCACAGACGCTTCATGCGTCACACACGCAAAGCAAACCCTCAATCGACGTCCGCCGCGCTATCGATCGCGTGTGGCTGTACGCTTTCATGTTTGAAACATTCCACAGCAGTGGTGTGTGACTGTAAATTCTGCTTCTTTTCAGATTTTTGGGTGATTATTCCCTAATTTAATCAATGTCGACTGTCCTGAGCACCTTTTGTGATGAACAGTGAGTTTTGCCAAGTTAATTATATGAAATACAGTTTGGTTTCAGCTCTACAAAGCAATTTCAACGCTTTGTCTGCGTAGCCAGACAGCAGAACAATTCCTGAAAAGACGATCTGTTCAGAAACTTCGGTTTCCCAAGAATTGCGGACGATTTGAAGACTGAATGTACATCAGCGCAGTAAAGTAGTAAGTAAATTGCAATTACTCACCTAATAAATCTTTCAGGCAACTAATTCAAGAGGGCGACAGCTTGTTCAAGCGTTCAACTCATTGTTGAAGCGATTTGTTTTGTAAGTCTTGATTTTCAAAAGTGACATCTGTGAAATCGGAAAGATTTTAGGAATCGGATTCGACCATTAGAAAACACGATTAGAATTAAGAGTGGACTTTCAAGGGCGATAAAGGTTAGTTTTGATTAGTTTGTAACTTGACTAGAGGGATCTTAACAAAGCCGTACATAGATAGCAGAGGAAGACTCAAGATCGAAGAACAACTATGAAATTCTTAGTTCAACAAAGTCTGGATCAGCATTCTGTCTGGACAGTTTGGCAGCCCACGAGTCGGGAACGATTTGAAGAATGAATCAGCTCAATTAAGTTTGTAAATTTCACTAATTCATCTAGTTAGAAAATTTAAGATGTGTAATAATGAAAACATTTCAGATCTAAGAACCGAAATGAAGCGTTCCGCTCTTCAAAAAATGGGGACAAAGGTGGACTGCGCAGGCGATAAAGGTTTGTTTTTCTTTGACATACTTTTGCTAGAAGCAATTGAATCTGTTTTAAATATTTGGAGATAACAACTCCAAGTGGAACCATTGTCGAAAAACCATAAAAGCTCAACGTTTGTACTAAAAACCGCTTATTCCAGAATCTACATGAAATTGGCGAAGCAGGACAACTTGGCGCCGCTGACTTCACGCCAACGACTTGCTGAACTCTGTAGCGATCGCCTTAAACTCAACGATTTAAAAAACTCATCGCTGTCAGTTCTCATCAGTTATGGCACACACACACACACTTCTTTTCAACGAAGTCTGGATCACCGTTCTGTCTGGACAGTTTGGAAGCCCTCGAGTGGGGAACGACTTGATGAATGAATTAGCTCAGTTAAGTTAGTACCTTTCACTAACTCACATAGTTAGAAAATTTAATTCTACATTAATTTCAAACACAACAGCTTGTCAAGCGATTTGTAATAATAAAAACCGTTTAGATGTAAGAACCGAAAGGATTTATTACGCCATCGTTTCATTTCCCAACGGAACCATTGTCGGAAAGCCGGATTCAGCATAGAAGATCCCCTATTCGATTTAACGAATGGTCAACCAAGAGTTGGCAACGATTTGTAAGTGTTTGAGACTTTTGTATTTACAGCCGTAGACTCGCCTAGCTCAAAAGCTAACTGTGTTCAGACTTTTGTTATTTTAATTTGATGCTATCATTTCCACAAAAAACGCGATAATGAACAAATTCTCTGTCATCCCTGCACTCTTTCACGCCGCTGTGGCGGCGCAATCGTCTGTTGATGGAGTCAGTCAGAGAACCAGTTCTCGCGGCGCGGTGAAGGTTTACCATCTTTCGGCTGAGTTGATGATGCCAATCTATTTTGTTCTGAGCGTCGCTTTCGTTAATTACTCATTGTGACAGCAATCTTTGGACCAATTTACACTTCAGGGATTTGAAATCCAATCGTGTTACAATTTCGCAGGATAATATCCCAAATTTGCGATACGTGACCACAAAAGCCTATTTTTTCCGCCTTTGCTAGGCTAAAAGAGACAATTTGACACATTAAGCAAACACACAATTCTCGCTTATTTCCGTGTTGCACATATGAAAACAAACATCGAGAGCAGCCAATCGAGTTGGTCATAAAGTTAATGATTGTACGGTGTTCGGTTTCCGACAAAAGCAAGCTTGAACACCTGCAATCATTGCATTACGGTAATCGGCAAAGGCGAACAAGACGGAGAGAGAGGTAATGAGAAGGCGAAGCTGAAATTAAAATTCCTTCAAATTACCAAAATTCCCCTCGATGTTCACTCACCATTATCATGTGCTCCGCCAGATCGTAGATGCTAGCGCATGGAGAAAAGTCAATCATCCCTCTAGTCAATTGTAGTCGAACGCCGTCACAGTAGGATCCAGCTGCAAGTGACCGTAATCTAAGCAAATCGAGACAGTCAACTCACCGATTCCAACGATAATGAAGACGTTCGGCGGTGTGCAATGGATCAATACCGACCTGAGCACCTTCCAACGCAATATTTGGTTTCTATTCTGCGATTGCTTACTGTACGCGTAGACAGTAAGCTTGACTAAGGTCTAAAACAGTCCAATTAACCACGATTAATAGTCAAAACGCACCAGAACAAACAAAATTGCCATTATAGCGCAAAGGACAATTTGAATTACTATTCTTAGCCATGTATGAACGGCTAAAATGGTCCTGCTGTAGTGAAACTTGTACAGCTGTGTCTGGCCAAGTGCGGATTCTGCAGCGAGCAACCAACTCAGGACTTGAAAAGTTAGGAAAGCGTAGAAAAACGCACTAAATTGCGCCCCTGGTAATTGTCTAGACGTTGCTTCACCAAATTACCTTGATCCGGCCAACCTTTGAAAGAGCATTGGTCTTGCAAAGCCAATATAGGCCAGAAAAATAGTTAACGTGGCTTGAAAGAGATACAAATTGAGAGTGGAGTGGTAGAATAACGCGTCAAGCACTATAGTAATCATTCTGTATCTAAACATTTGTCGTGGATTCAGAGTTTCAAGCTCAACCTACTCTTGATAATTGACCTCATTGAGTTCCCAATCCCTGAATACGGTAGAATGTCCCGTGCAATGCTGTACAGCGCACAGATCAAGCTGGGAATGGAGATGTTCAGCGAGTAGGTGCGAGGGAGCGATGGCGGCACTTTCTTGATCGAAATGAAGATGATGAGCATGTTGACCAGGACAGCGGGATACTGTATGTAGATGTCAACGTCTCGAAAGAATAAATTTATGCTGTAGGGAATTGGGAACATGATTCAGGTCTGAAACAATGAAGTAAATTAAGCGCGGTTTTTGTGATTGAAAGTGAAAAGTGAAAACCGTGATTTTCAAAAATCTTTCCTGCTCGATAAGAACAATAATCACGCGCAAGTTGCCTCGATTAACCAAAACCTAATCGCTCGTTTTTCAATTGGTCGTGGCTGGGGGCAGCACTTCCCCGTGTACATTGTGAAAATGTGGCCCGAATGTAGTACGTTCAAAGGCGGAAAACAAAAAAGATTAAACTGAGGGCAATTGAATGAGGTTAAATAGCGAATAACAAAAGGTTACATAATTACATAAGAAGAGCATATTTGGGGTGGGGACGAAGCAGGAGAAAGCACCTCTGGAGATACTGGCCTCACAACGCTCAATTCAGGTCATTTCAGCTCGTACGACATGGCGTCATCACAGTTCCGCTCAATCTGTTAACCGCGCAATATTGGTAACAGCCACGTGCAGAGAACAACAAGTCACAAAACATCTAAACGTTGTTCTTATTAGCTTAGCCGAAGCCTGGACGCCCTACGACGCCTGGTACGACAGGAAATTAGGCTAAACCACTGGGCCAGTCGGCCTAAGCTCAGCTTAGCGCAAAGCCTGAACGCTACACGTAACCAGAAAAGTCAATTTTTTCACCTTTGAACCAAAAGAAACACTTTAACAAATTAAGCAAAATCAATTGGTTATCAATAGTTGAGTTGTTTATGAACTCAATGACTGTACGATGGTCGGTTTCCGACAAAAACAAGCTTGAACAGCTGCAATCATCGCATTACGGTAATCGGCGAAGGCAAACAAGACGGAGAGAGAAGTAGTGAGGAGGCGAAGCTGAAAATGTCATCTTCAAATTACCAAATTTCCCCTCGCTGCGAGTTCACCATTATCATGTGCTCTGCCAGATCGTAAATTCTAGTGCAGAGAGTAACTTTAAAGACATCGTCCCCTGTCAAACTGAGTCGAACGCCGTTACAGTAGGATCCGGCTGCAAGTGCGTAATCTCAGCAGATCAGGACAGCAAACTCACCGATTCCAACGATAATGAAGACGTTCGGCGGTGTGCAATGGATCAACACTGACCTCAGCACCTTCCAACGCGATATTTGGTTTATGCTGTGCGATTGCCTACTGTATGCGTATACGATAAGCTTGACTAAGGTCTAAAACAGCCATTTGAACCAGAAATAAATGGTCAAAACGCACCAGAACAAATAGAATCAACATTATAAAGCAAATAAGAATTTGAATTCCTACTCTTAGCCATGTGTGCGCGGCTAAAATCGTCCTACTGTAGCGAAAGTTCAACTGCTGTGTCACGCCAAGTGCGGATTCTGCAGCGAGGAGCCAACTCAGGACTTGGAAAGCTAGGAAAGCGTAGAAAAACGCCCTAAATTGCGTTCTTGAATCCAGTCTGAACGATGCCTCAATCAAATTACCTCGATCCGGCCAACCTTTGAAAGAGCAATGGTCTTGCAAAGCCAATATAGGCCAGAAAAATAGTTAACGTGGCTTGAAAGAGATACAAATTGAGAGTGGAGTGGTAGATTAACGGGTCCAATACCACAATAATTCCTATGTATCTAAACGTTTGCCGTTTATTCTGAGTTTCAAGCTCAACTTACACTTGATGCTCGCGACTTTTGAGTTCCCAATCCCTGAATACGGTAGTTGAAGTAATATCCCGTGCTATACTGTACACCGCACAAATCAAGCTGGGAATGGAGATGTTCAGCGAGTAGGTGCGAGGGAGCGACGGCGGCACTTTCTTGATCGAAATGAAGATGATGAGCACGTTGACAACAACAGCGGGATACTGTATGTAGATGTCAACGTCTCGAAAGAAAAAGTTTATGTTGTAGGAATACATGATTTAGGTCTGAAACAATGAGACAATGTTACGAACAGCTCACAGTTTTTGTGATTTTGTGACGGTATGATCGTGTTTAGAGCGGCTACTCGCCTTGTATTGGATCGAAACATTGGAAGCAGCCTCCGATGTCTCCCATTCTCGAATAAATCTTTCAAATGAACTTAAAACGTGTCGTGTTTATCGCTTTTTGTGAAAAGTTATGCTTGTTTATGGTACTTACTGTAAGCTCATTGAAGTTCACTTTCGTGACACGGAGAGAACGCTAATTTGTTTTGAAACTAAAACAGAGAAAAATATTCACTAATCAACTTGTTGTGTGGAATTAAAAGGTCGTGCGTCAGCCGACCAAGAAGGTGTGAACGAAAGGAAAGACAGTGTAGATCTAGTTCAGAGCAAGTCGTAACGGAAATTATTCTCGGATTGTGAAAAGTAATCGCGCGCAACTGAGCGCTGAATTGAGATACATGACCGGTTGGAAAGTTAAAGGTTAAAGCAAAGTTGAAAGGAAACGGACATCGTTCGTTCGTCTACCCCCACTAATTCGGCCCTTGCAAGCTCGATGGTGAAATGAGAATTATTCTAGGACACTTGAGTCTTGAGAAAACAAAAGTTAACAAAAGTTAACTACAAATACGATACAGAGGTAATTATCTTGACTGTGATCGTATCGTACTTCCCAAAATTTTTGCGCTTGTGTCGTGCGCGCTAATGTCGTTTGCGCTTACGGCATTCGCGCTTATGCCGTTCGCTCTTATGTCTTTCGCGCTTACGGTTTTCGCGCTTATGTCATGCCGCCACTGTTAAGTGCAAATGAAGTGCTCGCAATTCGCGCGCGGTCAGTTAACTGGAGGTGTTTATTTGCGCCACACTACCAAAACTGTATTCTGGCACTTTAGGGTGGCCTAAAACCGGTGAAACCAATTTGAAAAGAAAAGCAGCCGAGCTGATGGACTAGGTGGGCAGAGAATGGAATAAACTACACGCGATTTGTGGTTGAACCGTTGAACCTTTTAATGTCAATTCAAAGGGCAAGAGGAATTAGCTGGGTTAGTAAAACTCTAAAAAAAATCAGGGATAGCGAAACCCTGATATTCGGAAATCTGCCCGGGTCGATATTTGCGAGCCAAGCAGCCTCGATCAACCAAAAAAACTAATCGCTCGTTTTTTCAAAAGACCGTGGCTGGGGGCAGCACTTCCCCGTGTACGTTGTGAAAATGTGGCCTGAATGTAGTACGTTCAAAGGTGGAAAACGAATAAGATTAAAATGAGGGCAATTGAATGAGGCTAAATAGCGAAAAAAAAACAATAGGTCAAATAATTGAATAAAAAGCGCATACTCGGGGAGGCGAAGCAGCACAAAGTGCCTCTGGCCGATATTCGCTCATCAAATGATGTCATTTTTCATGTTTTGGCCAACTTTCTGATCGAACACGTTGATCGGAGGATGAGTTTCACGTTTCCGATTTGGTGGCGTGTAGCGCTTCTTGACGACGACTGATTCCAAATTTGGTCGCGCGGTTATCTTGTCTGGAACTCGGCCATCTGTCCACGATTTTAGCGGCAGTCTGCCTAATTGCACCGTCGTGCAGCTTGTGATACTTGCGGTCTTGTTGATCGTCATTCCTCTCAGCTTAACTACCGTATCACCGTTGTACGAACTATGGTACGTGTATCGTTTTGGGCCTAGCAAAGTGAAGCTGGTGATCTGGTCCCCGTTGGGGGCAAATTTGTCTTAACGCACTCCTTTCATGCACCAACTACAATGTAAACTGACCATAAGATGATGTCATACTTCTTGGTGCAAAAAAAACGTCTCATCGATCGATCGGTGCATGGAAAGGAACACAAAACGCCGCGGGAGATTGGCGTCATCGATTCAATTGCGTTCCGTTCGCAACATTTCTCTCTCCAACCGACCACCAAAACGTGTTTATTTGCAGATACTTGGGCAATTGGCCTACCGTAATCATAGTCGACTGCTCTGAGCTCCGTGTTCATTTTGAAGTAGGTCGTTGTTAGTCTAATTGGATAAATTTCGTCACATTTTTAGGTAATTTACGATCAGTTAGTATAACTAAGATGAGGAATATGGACAAACTGCTTTTCAACCTCCTAGTAAGTCTTAGGTTTTGAATTTCACTCTAATTTTAACTGTTTCACCCATTAATTGATTGGCACTTTGCACTGTTATTAAATGCGCTGTTTTGGGCCTTTTCGCGTGATTTTCGTGAGAGTTTTGAGCTACCCGGAAGCGACCCGGGCTTGAGATTTGAGATCCGATTTGATTCAAAACAAAAGAAACCAAAAAAATTGCTTACCAACCCGAGTTTGCGTAACAGTTCACTGCCAGAAACGCACTTTTCTTTGTTTTTTGATCAAATGTGAGTGATTCGACTTGGCGCCGGACGACTGGGCGCCAGGTCAACGTGGCGCCAGGACAACTTGGCGCCGGACAATCTAAGTTCGTTGTACGTAGCTTGAATTTTGGACTCGCTGCGCTCGCCCAAAATTCACTGGGCAAACCCTGCGGCAGCTCCTAGGCCTAAACCTGCACTTAGTACGAAGCCTGCCGAAGTACGAAGCCCAAGATTGCTTGGCGCCAAGTTGTTCTGGCGCCCAGTCGGCGGCGCCAAGTTGACCTGCTTCGTGACCAGTTGCAATGTGAGTGATTGATGGGCATTTTGGACTGTTATTAAATGCGCATGTTCGCAGCTGTCGTTCGTAGCAATGAGAGAAAAATTAAGTCGTTAAAGTCACAAAATTGTAAGGGGAGATGAGCAATCTACCAATTGAAACCACGCGTTGTCGGTTACATAATTATTGGTTTAACAATTGCATTATTTGCTATACTTGCGCCGACGATCGTAATGCAAACGCTTGCTAGCAGTTAACAAAGACAAAAATCTCATACTTACTCTGTGTGTAGGGTATAACATAGTGATATTGATTGCAGCGTGTGGATTTGACCACGAATACAGTGAAATGCAGTCAACGGTTGACTTTACACACTGATCTGTTCGCACGCACGAAAAACGAAGGCGATTTCGATACATGGAGACAATTGATGCTGAGCGATTCAGGGCGCCTTTCCAGTTGGAACGCCAGTCAGCAACATGATATCCAGCCTCCAGCGATTTTGAAATTCCCAGTTTTTCGTAAGTCAGACTTGCAATAGGAGAGATACAAATGACAACAAATTAAGGAATTCGCACAAATCAAATGAGACTCAACGTGTATCGATTTGTAAACTTATAGAAGCTATGTTGGTAAGTTGCGATTGTAAAGGTCGTAGGTGGCTCCTGTTTACGTCATTTCAGGATGACTCACCCGAAGCCGGAGGACCAGCCGCGTTGGACGACGCCCGGACGATTCAACGAAGCTTCCAACTGCCTGGCGCCGCCACATCAAAAACGACCGATCCGATGCGCTCGAAGACGCCGAGCGGAACGACAAAAGAACAACATGAGTCATCACTTTCGAAAATAATTTGTGTATAAAAGAGAGGAGCGCGGCCACTCTTGGCCGGCCCTCGCACAGTCCGTTGTGAGATAAAGGTTTATTGTGACGTCTTGTGTCCTCCTGAGTCTAATTAGTGTACTATTCCTCGCACAGCATCGACCAACTCCGAGACTGATCCAGGATTGGATTGAAGTACGGTTGCTTTAAAGTTTGAGCGATTATTAGTTTGTTGTGACTGATTGAGAACTAAGCGAGCTGATATAGAGGACAGTAGCAGATCATCGAGTTGAGTGATCAAGTGAGATAAGAGATCGTAGAGCTAATTAACCACCGCGGTTTAAATCTTTTTTTTTGGTTGTTTTACCAATAAAATCCACGTACGTTACTCGATGTAAATCAGTTAGATCAGATCTTGAGTTTATAGGTAAATTGCAAGTTAAAAATTTATTTGACTCACCTGAAAAAAGCCGTTCTGGACCGCCATACAATTGTAAGCCAATTGCACTTTGAAAATTTTGTAATTTTCCAATGTTTAGTCCCAAACAAACGTCCAGTAATTTGTAAAATTTGGAAAATGTAAAAAATGTAAAATTTGGACCACGAATCCCCCTCTATAATAAAGCGCAAACTGACGGGTATGTTTGTGTGTGTGTGTGTCTGTGTGTTTTCCGTCCGCACCGGCGTCATTCGAGACGTTGAAACGACCGGTCGTTCAGAGAACACAGCACAAAAGAGACGACACCACTGGGCGTCGAACTCAGACACCGCGCACAACAGACAAACGCACTGCCAATGAGCCACTGCGCGCACGTCTTTGAAACGTTGAAATGAGGATACATGTCAGGTGTCTCATTTTTGCGATGAAGCGTTTGATTGTGGGCCAGAAGTCGAAGTTAAGCAACTAATCCAAATGTAATGAGATGAAATTATGTAAGTTTTCGAAGCTGTGCTTTGCGAATATGAAAACCGACGTGATGTGCTTGCAATTCGCGCGCGCTCCAGTTCAAAATTCAAGATTTTCAAGATAGTAGCTTACAATCACACTAAAATAAAGGCGCGGATTGCGCGCGCTTCAGCGTTTATATCAACTAATCAACATATCAACTAAATTGTACAGCTCCCAGTAAGCTAGCTGTGACGTGGCCGCTGTTTTCAGCCGCCGCAATAAACCGCATTCGACCGATAGTGCTGACTGATAAGCACATTCACATCTCCAGCGACCCAGTTATGAAGGGCTTGGCGCTCCTATTCATCGCTTTGCTCACTTTTGCAATGTTTTCTAGTGTTGTGCGACGCGGAAAACCCCACGTGAATGGTGAGATTGTATTGCATTTATGTTTTGAATTTAGTTTAGCATTGAATTTAGCTAATCCGCCTGTTGATGAGCGGCAGGAATACAGGGACCACGATGAGCGAGTCTGTAGTGCAGTGAAGAATGACGGCAGAGGAGTGTGCACGAGGGCATTGAGAATATTGTGTCCAAGGTCCTGTGGTAGCTGTTGATTGATGCCTTACAAAAATATGCTCAAAGGGCTGAGATCAAACAAGATAGACAAACTGAGAAAGATGGATCGTGCTGTGTGTAGCCTTGATACCAACACCATCAAAAGACAACATTCAGATTGGAGTAGCCAAAGGTCAAAATTACTATTTTCCAATTTCAAAATTGAGACACGGTAGAGCCGACACTTTTGTAGCTGTTTTGCAAGACTTTAGCTTTGAATTTTTCAAGAAGCTCTACAGAAGATTTGTTATAGTTGAGAAACCTGTTTTTACAACGCATGCTCGCTAAAGAGTGGTTTTCCAATGCTGCTAAAAAGCGCTCGCTGTCGACCCATACTCTTCAGTTCCATCGACATCGCGATTCCTCGTTCATTCTTCGTTCGATCACCCAAACGATGCGTTTCACAACCAAATTTAGCGCTAGCGCTAAGGGATCAGATCACTCATCCGCACCATTTCTGTCAGCGTTAACCTGGGTGACTCTTTTCCTGCTTTATTGAAATACCATGCGTCGTAGGGGTACTGTATGATAGACAGCTTGGAATTGTTGATGTTCCTCTATCAACTGGAACTCACAATTTTAATGCTTAGTCTAATTCAGAGATCCATGAGTCTCGGCGAGAATTTTACAAATCAGTTCTCGTTTGATGACTTGGTTGGTCATGAACTCAGTGACTGTACGGTGTTCGGTTTCCGACAAAAGCAAGCTTGAACACCTGCAATCATCGCATTACGGTAATCGGCAAAGGCGAACAAAACGGAGAGAGAGGTAACGAAGAGGCGAAGCTGAAAATGTCTCCTTCAAATTACCAAAATTCCCCTCGTTGCGAGCTCACCATTATCATGTGCTCTGCCAGATCGCAAATTTCAGTGCAGAGAGTAACTTTAAAGACTTCCTCGCCTGTCAACGTTACTTGAACACCGTTACAGTAGGAACCGGCTGCAAGTGACCGTAATCAAAGCAGTTCTAGACAGTGAACTCACCGATTCCAACGATAATGAAGACGTTCGGTGGTGTGCAATGGATCAACACAGATCTGAGCACCTTCCAACGCGATATTTGGTTTATGTTCTGCGATTGCTTACTGTACGCGTATACGGTAAGCTTGACTAAGGTCTAAAACAGCCCTTTGAACCAGAAATAAATGGTAGAAACGCACCAGAACAAATAGAATCAACATTATAGCGCAAATAAGAAATTTAATTCCTATTCTTAGCCACGTGTGCGCGGCTAAAATCGTCCTACTGTAGCGAGAGTTGGACCGCTGTGTCGCTCCAAGTGCGGATTCTGCAGCGAGCAACCAACTCAGGACTTGGAAAGTTAGGAAAGCGTAGAAAAACGCTCTAAATTGAGCCTGTGAATCAAGTTGGGACGTAGCTCAATCAAATTACCTCGATCCGGCCAACCTTTGAAAGAGCAATGGTCTTGCAAAGCCAATATAGGCCAGAAATATGGTTAGCGTGGCTTGAAAGAGATACAAATTCAGAGTGGAGTGGTAGATTAACGCGTCCAATACTATAATAATTCCTATGTATCTGAACATTTGTCGTTAATTCAAAATTTCAAGAGAATTTCAACTTACACTTGATGATCGCGACTACTGAGTAGCCAATTCTTGAATACGGTAGTTGAAGTAATGTCCCGTGCTATACCGTACAGCGCACAGATCAAGCTGGGAATGGAGATGTTCAGCGAGTAGGTGCGAGGGAGCGACGGCGGCACTTTCTTGATCGAAATGAAGATGATGAGCACGTTGACCAGGACAGCGGGATACTGTATGTAGATGTCAACGTCTTGGAAGAAAAAGTTTATGTTGTAGGAATACATGATTTAGGTCTGAAACAGGGATACATCGCGGTTTCTGTGACGGTATGTGTTTAGCGCGGCTACGCGAGAGGTCAGATATCGGCAGCAGCCGTCGTTTCACCCCCGGTGTCTCCCGTTCTTGAATACATCATCTGTCAGCACTTCAAACGTTTATTGCTTTCTATGAAAAGTTAAGGTTGACATTTCTTTTGGAGCGATGTCCGTGTCCCTTTAAGGATCGGATCAAAGTGGAATGGAAATGAAAATAACGTTAAGATAAGTGGCAAATATGCAATACGTCATGTGATCTGCAATTTGCGCGCATCGAAAAAGTGAATCAAAGTGAATCGAAAGAAGTAAAGTACAATTAAGTAAGGCGCAAGTTCAATTAATGATTTGCCCTATTTGGAATGAATGACATTGTAGAATATGTAGTATTCACGGGTGGTAACAGACAAACGAAAGGGCTATGGGATGAGTGGCGAAACGCGATCGAAACAGCGCTTGATAGGAGGAAACATCTGTATCCTGGCACTTTAGCGCGGATTAAAAACGGTGAAATTTGAAAATAACAAACCTATGAGTAGGTGTGTATGGAATGGAACAAAGTACAAGCGATGAAGAATTTAATGTCAATGAAAAAGGCAAGGAGGACTACATTCAATAAGAACTTTTGGCCTAGCAGCAAGTTGCTTCAATTAAGCAAAAAGCTCGTTTTTTCAATCAGACAGTGTACAGCACTTCCCCGTGTACATAGTGGTCTGAACGTACATACAAACGTCTAACATCAAAGTCATACTTTGTTTGATTTTTAGAATAGAAAACGCGTTAGATTTTCCGCGTATCCGGGTACCTAATTAGATATCCGGGCCTCAGTTTATACCCAAGGTCGCGCTTCAGCAGGTCAAACTCAATTCGGTTTTCCAAAGCGAAAACAGGTGTGAATCGAAAGAAGTAGAGTACAATTAAGTAAAGCGCAAGTGCAAGTTAATGATTTACCCTTTGGAATGAATGACATATGGGGCGATTGGTCAAACGCGAGCGAAACAGCGCTTTTGGGAAGGAACAACAACAACCCCAACTGTATCCTGGAACTTTGCCGCCGCGGCTTAAACTCGGACAAACCGATTCGAATAGAAAAGCCGTCGAGATTAGAACTTGCAATTGAAAACAAGTACAAAAGATTTGTGAGTTTAGCCGGTGAACCTTTCAATGTAGATGGAAAAAACAAGGCAAACTACCTGGTAGCTGGATTAGTGAAATACGTGATTTTCAAAACAAAAAAATCTTCCCAACACGATATTGTCATGATGTAAGGGGGTGAGGGCGCGCGCCCTAACGTCGTCATTTCAGGCTGACTCACCCGACTCATCATCTGGAAGGCTAGCCACGCCTCAACGACTCAGTGAAGCGCTCAACTACCTGGCGCCGTCACATGAAAAGGACCACAACGCCGCGATCCGAAGCTCCAAAGACGCCGAGCGAAGCGAGAAGCAACAACATTAGTCATCACAGTGTTATTGTGACGTTTTGTGTCCTCCTGAGTCTATTTAGTGTACTGTTCCTTGCACTCCGAGACTGGCCAGGATTGGCTTGAAGCGGTGGTTAGTTTGAAGTTTGAGTGGTTGAGAGTCGATCATTAGGTTGTTGTAACTGATTGAGTTACCAGCATTGAGATTTCGTGTAAGATTGAGAACTAAGCGAGTTGATATTGAGGACTGTAGCAGATCTTCGAGTTGAGCGATCGAGAGTGATCAAGTGAGAAACGAGATCGTAGAGTTAATTAATCACTGCGGGTTAAGTCTTTGTTTTTGGTTGTTTTACTAACAAACCCCTATACGTTACTTCTGATAGCGACGTCGGCAAGGTGTCAATGCATCTCTTTTGAGTGAATTGGTCTCTCCATAGCCGAAAACCATGGATTTTTATGTTTCATAGCTACTGAGTGTGCATGTTCGTTTGAAATTCCGCTTCTTAAGATAGTTTAAAGCCTTGCCGACTTCTCTATAAATCAGAAATTTGTGACAAAACGAGCAATTTTTTTGTTAATATTTAACGCTGTCAGCCACATTTCAGCGCACGCGTTCAAACTTTACAAAATGAAGTTCGATTTCAGTTCGACAATAAAAACCTTTAGCTTAAAATCGAAAAAAGTACAAAAGTGCAAGATTTGTGAGTTTAGATGTTGAACCTTTAAATGTAGAAAGAAAAATATCACTTCCTGGTAGCTGGATTAGTGAAAACCGTGATTTTTCAATAATCTTCCCAATGTGAAGGAGTCTGACCTCTGCGCCTCCTACGTTGTAATGCAAACAGACGCGCGCACTGTAAGCGCGTGTTATCACATCACTCGGGCCTACGGACCCCGAGCGAGAATCGAATAATGTCGAATGACTCTCGGGTATCCACACACACACCAAAGAGAGACCCATCTTAGAGCCACCGGACTCGAACACGATATTTAAAAACAATATTCACGAGCCTAGCAGCAACTTACCTCGATTAACCAAAAACGAATTGCTAGCTTTTTCAATAGACCGTGGTTGGGGGCAGCATTTCCTCGTGTACATTCTAAATTGGCTCAAATGTACATTCAGAGTTGGAAAACAAGTAAGATTAAATTGAGGTCAATTGAATGAGGTTAAATAGCGAATAACAACAATAGGTCAAATAATTGAAAGCGCATACTTGAGGGGTGAAGTCGCGTCACAAAGCTCAAAATACAACAAATACAAGACTGAAAATGCGCGAACATCTAGCGGATTTCGTAGCCTAATGACCTATGTTAGGCGTGTTGCATCTATGCGAACCGGACAAGACAAGCAAGGCTGCTCATCTGCAATCCTAACCGTTAGCGCGATCAGACAAATTGTGCCCCACTTCAGCCTTGATTGATTCCAAATTTTGTCGGACGATCTTTGGCATTTCCAACTCGATCTGGTCTGCAACTCGGCCATCCATGATTTGAGCGGCGATTTGCTTCCTCAAAATTCTTGTGAAGCTGGTGTGGTTACCGTTTGAGGCACAATTTGTCTTATTGCGCTAACGGTTGGGATTGCAGTTGAGCAGCCTTGCTAGTCTTGTCCGGTTCGCATAGACTTAGCTACCCGGAAAGATTTTTGATAATCAGAGTTCACTTTCAATTACAATATCTGCGCCTCAACAATAAAAAGCACCGATCACTAATCTATTAAAGGGAAACGGACATCGCTCCAAAAAAAGTCTCAAGTCGCAATCAGACAAAAATAGGACCAGATAGGACCACAACAACGTACACAATGCTTTGAGAAATTTTAATAAATTTAAATTATTTTTTTAATCAATTTAGAAAAACGGTGATACGGTAGTCAAGCTGAGAGGAATGATGATCAACAAGAGGTCAAGTGTTAAATTGCACGACGGTGCAATGAGGCAGATTGCCGCTCAAATGATGGATGGCCGAGCTGCAGACCAGATCGAGCGGGAAATGCCATGATTTTCGTGACCGCAGCCACAGGATTATGACAACAAAAACCTCGAATGAAGACGTTTTGAGACCGACCCTCGACTAGATACTGAGACTCGTTCATCGAAGCACTAGTTCTGGTCGCTTTTACGGGCTAAATTAATATTAGATTAGTGATCGGTGCAGTGAACGATGTCGATTTAAAATCAAAAATTTGAATTTTTCAATTTAAATTTTTATTTGCGCTACTACTTGGTTTAAGCTCTACACGGTAATTGCAACGGTTTCTCTCATTGAAGTGACAAGAAGGTTGCTTTAAAACGCATTTTCAAGAAACACAAGTTAGACTTATTGGCGACTTGAATCCAGCTTGTTTTTGTGAACTACTACATTCTTAGCTTTACGATGTCTGAATTGATGATCTGTCTGGTACATATCGCACAAAAACACAATTCTCGTTTATTTCCGTGTTGCACATGTGAAAACAAACATCGAGAGCAGCCAATCGTGTTGACATCAACGTAATGACTGTACGGTGTTCGGTTTTCGACAAAAGCAAGCTTGAACACCTGCAATCATCGCATTACGGTAATCGGCGAAGGCAAACAAGACGGAGAGAGAGGTAATGAGGAGACGAAGCTGAAAATGTCATCGTCAAATTACCAAATTTCACCTCGCTGCGAGCTCACCATTATCATGTGCTCCGCCAGATCGTAAATTCTAGTGCAGAGAGTAACTTTAAAGACTTCTTCCCCTGTCAAACTGAGTCGAACGCCGTTACAGTAGGATCCGGCTGCAAGTGACCGTAATCAAAGCAGATCAGGACAGTGAACTCACCGATTCCAACGATAATGAAGACGTTTGGCGGTGTGCAATGAATCAGCATCGACCTGAGCACCCTCCAACGCTGGTTCCTATTCTGTGATTGATTACTGTACGCGTATACGGTAAGCTTGACTATGGTCTAAAACAGACCATTTAACCATAAATAAATGGTCGAAACGTACCAGAACAAATAGAATTGCCATTATAACGCAAATAAGAATTTTAATTCCTATTCTTAGCCACGTGTGCACGGCTAAAACGGTCCTACTGTAGCGAGAGTTGACCCGCTGTGTCACCCCAAGTGCGGATTCTGCAGCAAGGAGCCAACTCAGGACTTGGAAACTTAGGAAAGCGTAGAAAAACGCCCTAAATTAAGCCTTTAATCGAGTCCGGACGCTGCTCCGCCAAATTACCTCGATCCGGCCAACCTTTGAAAGAGCACTGGTCTTGCAAAGCCAATATAGGCCAGAAATATGGTTAGCGTGGCTTGAAAGAGATACAAGTTGAGAGTGGAGTGGTAGATCAACGCGTCCAATACTATAGTAGTTGTTCTGTATCTAAAGATTTGTCGTTTATTCAGAGGTTCAAGCTCAATCTACCCTCGATGCTGGCGACTATTGAGTTCCCAATCCTTGAATACGGTAGTTGAGGTAATGTCCCGTGCTATACTGTACAGCGCACAGATCAAGCTGGGAATGGAGATGTTGAGCGAGTAGGTGCGAGGGAGTGATAGCGGCACTTTTTTAATAGAAATGAGGATGATGAGCACGTTGACAACAACAGCGGGATACTGTATGTAGATGTCAATGTCTTGAAAGAAAGTGTTTATGTTGTAGGAATACATGTTTCAGGTCTGAAACAGGGATACATCGCGGTTTCTGTGAACAATAAACGCGAGAATAGCAGCAAGTTACCTCGATTAACCAAAAAACAGCATTTTCCCGCACGTTGGGGGCAGCACTTCCCCGTGTACATTGTAAAAATATGGTCTGAATTTAATACGATCAAAGGTGGAGAAGGAGTGACATTAAACAGGGGGCAATTGATGTTAAATAGCGAATAACGTTAAAGGTTAAATAGCGAATAACATCAAAAGGTCAAATAATTACGTAAAAAGCGCATACTTGGAGGGAAGGGGCGGGCGAAGCAGCACAAAGTGTATCGGGCGATATTCGCTCATAACAACGCTCCAATGATCTCCACATGATCTTCACACGGAGCAGGACAACTCGCCGCTGCCGATTCGGCGCCAGGACAACTTGGAGCCGGGACTATTCGGGTTGTCGCGTACCGAAATCTTCCGATTTCTTGGGCAACAAAGGGTTTGCTTGACCAGCCTCAGCCGCCAAGTGCGCCCGTATTTCGTTTTCGGCTTGCTCGATGCTCGATGGCGACTAGTTTCATCGTCCTTTTCAGCTTTTTCTTTTATCTAGCGAGGCGGCTCGCAGTAGGTTCGTTCAAGAACATTGACCGGTTGGCCGGTAATGCGATAATAAGCCGCTTTCCTAGTGAGTCTTACTTGCTAGCTCATCCAGACAGTTTTGCCTAGTTTTTTGCTTCTCTAAAATTGCGTTAAATGTGCGTTAGCGCACTTCGAATGAACAGCATGGCGTTATAAAGCCTTGAAATTGAATAGATGTCTAAACCGACCGGTGAAGTACCGACCACAAGGAAAATTGAAATGATAAACTTTCTCTTCGCTTTGTCATTCCGGCGGCGAGTGCTCTTCAAGTTGGCTTTGAGTGCCTTGGATAGTGTCAATGGTCATTCTTAGCAGGTCGCACATATACCATCTACAACACGAAAACCGTGATTTTGAAAAATCTTTCCAACACGATATTTCAAAACAATGTTCACGAGCCTAGGAGCAACTTGCCCCAAACGGAGACCACACCAGCTTCACAAGGATTTTTATGAGGCAGATCGCCGCTCAAATCATGGATGGCCGAGCTCCAGACCAGATCCAGGTCCAGTCGAATGTAACCATTCAGAGGTAAGCGTCGGAATCTTGATCGGTCAATAAGGCTATCAATGACGGCTTGCAGGATCGTTGGGATAGAGCACTGCATCGCGCCTTGACTGCTGCAGCGGGTCTCTAGCGGCAACAAGCCGTAACCAAAAACAGTTGATTCCATTTAGACAATGTCGTAGTTGTCGTAAATAGTTGTCTAAACTGGTGACGCATCGACCACAAGGAAAACCGAAATACTGAACTTTCTCTTCGCTTTGTCATTCCGGCGGCGAGTGCTCTTCAAGTCGGCTTTGAGTGCTTTTGATGGTGTCAATGGTCATTCTTAGCAGGTCGCTTAGGCGGCACATTTACCATCTACAACACGTTCATCTCGTCCTGACTGTTGCTGTTTGAGGTCTATTGTCAATCGACTCCTCCCAGATGATGCTATCATGTCCACAAGAAACGCACGTGCGAGTGAGCAAATTCTCTGATATCCCTGCACTCTCTCGCGCCGCTGCGGCGGTGTGATCGTTTGTTGATGGAGTCAGTCGGAGAACCAGTTGTTGTCGGCGCGGTGAAGGTTTACCATCTTTCGGCTGAGTTGATGATGCCAATTTATTTTGTTCTGAGCGTCGCTTATATTAATCACCCATTGTGAAAGCAATCGTTGGACGAGTTTTCAGTGCAGGGACTTCAGATACAATCGTGTTACAAGTACGCAGCACGATGTATGGTACGTGACCACAAAAGCCTATTTTTTCACCTTTGCTAGGCCAAAAGAGACAATTTGACAAATTAAGCAAACACAATTTTCGCTTATTGCCGTTGCACACAAACATCGAGAGCAACCAATACAGTTGGTCATAAACTTAATGACTGTACGATGGTCGGTTTCCGACAAAAGCAAGCTTGAACAGCTGCAATCATCGCTTTACGGTAATCGGCGTAGGCGAACAAAACGGAGAGAGAGGTAACGAGCAGCCGAAGCTGAAAATTCAATTTTCAAAATACCTTCTCTGCGAGCTCACCATTATCATGTGCACTGCCAGATCGTAAATTCTAGTGCATGAAGAAGCGTAATAGCGTTGGTCCCCATGCATCAAAGTTAGTCTAACGCCATTACAGTAGGATCCGGCTGCAAGTGACCGTAATCAAAGCAGATCTACACGGTAAACTCACCGATTCCAACGATAATGAAGACGTTCGGCGGTGTGCAATGAATCAACACTGACCTCAGCAACTTCCAACGTGATATTTGGTTTACGTTCTGCGATTGCTGACAGTATGCGTATACGGTAAGCTTGACTAGAGTTTAAAACAGCCCCTTGAACCAGAAATAAATGGTCGAAACGCACCAGAACAAATAGAATTGCCATTATAACGCAAATGAGAATTTGAATTCCTACTCTTAGCCACGTGTGCACGGCTAAAATCGTCCTATTGTAGCGAAAGTTCAACCGCTGTGTCTGTCCAAGTGCGGATTCTGCAGCAAGGAGCCAACCGACTACTTGGAAAGTTAGGAAAGCGTAGAAAAACGCCCTAAATTGAGCACTTGAATCTGGTCTGGACGCTGCTCAATCAAATTACCTCGATCCGGCCAACCTTTGAAAGAGCATTGGTCTTGCAAAGCCAATATAGGCCAGAAAAATGGTTAACGTGGCTTGCAAGAGATACAAATTGAGAGTGGAGTTGTAGATTAACGGGTCCAATACTACAATAATTCCTATGTATCTAAACGTTTGTCGTTTATTCTGGGTTTCAAGCTCAACCTACACTTGCTGATCGCGACTACTGACTACCCAATTCATGAATGCGGTAGTTGAGGTAATGTCCCGTGCTATACTGTACAGCGCACAGATCAAGCTGGGAATGGAGATGTTCAGTGAGTAGGTGCGAGGGAGCGACGGCGGCACTTTCTTGATCGAAATGAAGATGATGAGCATGTTGACCAGGACAGCGGGATACTTTATGTAGATGTCAACGTCTTGAAAGAATGAGTTTATGCTGTAGGAATACATGATTCAGGTCTGAAACAATGAGACAGTGCGGTTTTGGTGACGGTAGTGTTTAAGGATCGGATCAAAGTGAAATGAAATGGGAATAACGTTAAGATAAGTGCAAATTTGAAATGCATGCCAATGCGTAATGTGATCTGCAATTTGCGCGCGCTTGAGTATTCAAAATTTAAAATATTGTACAATCACCGTCACATAGATAGAGATGTTTGTTTGCGCCACAGGACCCAAACTGTATCCTGGCACTTTAGCGCGGCTTAAAACCGGAGAAACCAATTTGAATAGGAAAGCCGTCAAGCTAGAACTAGAATGACTGGAAGGTGGGCATGGAATGGAATAAAGTACAAGCGATTTGCGGTTAAACTGTTGAACCTCTCGTTAATGTTAATTCAAAAGGCAAAAGGAACTCGGTGGAGTCGTGAAACCCTGATTTTCGAAAATCTGCCCGGCTCGAAAAGCCCGATACTCGCGAGCCTAGCAGCCTCGATTAACCAAAAACTAATCGCTCGTTTTCTTAATAGACGGTGGTTGGGGGCAGCACTTCCTTGTGTTCACTGTAAAAATGTGGTCTGAATGTAGTACGTTCAAAGGTGGGTAGTCACTTGCCGCAGAAATACAGTACCGCCAACCAACATAATCAGACAATCACTTTGAGACCCAATATCAATTCTAATTTTATAAAAAAAAAGCTTTAAAAAACAACGAAAAATGATGAATGTAGCAAGAGTAGAGGCTTCTTAAAACTTTCGTGAAAAGCATTAATTGTTTGGATTTAGCGCGAATCAAAAGCGTATTCAGTGGTCATTGCCAGAGATCTGCGCGGTGCTGGCGAAAGTGGAGAGCAGTTAACAACTCGGAAAGCAGCCGATGTACTGTCACAGATATTCAATCGAGATGTATCGTCTAGCACCGTCAGCAAACGTTTATCCCATCGCTCTCCAGTTCGTGAGATAGCAAGACAGCAGAATAGCGTTGAAAAACGAGCGCTGAACCCAAAATCTGTTATTGCTCCTCACCAGGAAGTTGTTCGGCAAAATTCGGATGGAGTACAGGTGATTGCGCAGCGAAACGACGAACGCCGCCGAGGGATATCACTCTCAACTCAAAAGCCACCTGAAGGCACTGCGCTCTCCCAGCCTCGAGAATTTCGTGGAGTTTCTGCAGGTTTATCAAAGAAGAACTCGCCTCATGCAAATTTTGAGTGGCGACCGTTGCCGTCCACGGAATTCCAAGTATGCAAATTTGGAAACTCGAATGAATAGTGAAATGAACAAGTTCGCAAAGAAGGTAGAGATAGCAGATTCGGATGAAGCAGAATGCGCTGCCGTATGGAGTTTCCTGGATGCGACAATACAACTACGGAAACGAAGTTCAAAAGTTCAACGAAGTACGGAGTTCAACGGAAAGGGTCAGGGGAAAACGGAGGAGAAACGTAGAGTTTTGAAAGAAGGCGACAAGTCCGAAGTGGCAGAAGTGAAAGAAAGTAGAAACGAAGTAAAACATCATACGGACGAGGAGACGTCAGGTGAATCCGCTGATGATAGTGCTTATGAAAGCGAAGCAGAAGGCCATGAGCGTGGTGCTGGACACTGGAGTGATTCACGATGCGTGGCTAGATCACATAAGAACGCTCATTCCAGCGTACAAGACTCCTACGTTGCAAATCACGACGACGCGGTCTCTACTCAACCTACATAATTCAAATGCCAGCTTAAATCATCCAAGAAATAGCAGAAAAAATTTATAGAAAACACCTTATCTTGTAATCAATACGATTCGCAGAACTCCGAGGGTCACAGAAACGATTTTCTGCGTTAAATCACATCGACTTGACTCGTTATTGTCGAATCTGACGCCAATTTGACTCACCGAACTTTTGAATGTATGAACTATAACTTTGAGTCAAAAGATTTGACTCAACCGAACCCGTAAAAGTAAGAAGTTTACTTGAGTCAAATCTGATTTGACTCAACCGCGGCAAGTGCGTCATCACGGTTCAAAGTTGGAAAACGAATGAGATTAACGGGCAATTGAATGAGGTTAAATAGCGGATAACAACAATAGGTCAAATAACAACGGAAAAAGCGCATGCTTGGGGGGCGAAGCAACACAAAGTGCCTCTGACGATATTCGCTCATCACAACGCTCAAATGATGTCGTTTTACATGCTTTGGATAACCTTTCTGATCCAACTCATTGATCGGAGGTGCTTTCGCAGTTCGACGATGGGCGCTCGTACGACAAATGCAATACTGAAAATGTACGAACATCTAGGGGGTTTTGAATTTGGATTTTTGTAGCCTAATGTCCTATTTTAGGCGTGTTGCGTCTACGCGCAGCTGCCATGAAAGACTAACAACCGAATCCAGAAGCTGTAACTGCTTTTGAGTCTCAATTTTGCGGGGCGTTTTCTGCATGTAAATCATCTCCGCTCCACGATGCCTGGTAATCCAATAGCTAGGTTAACATTCTAAACGGTTGCTTAGAAAAAGCGTCATGTTATGATGTTAAACACGCAAACGATACCACCTCTAATATTTAGTCAACTAATATTTTATGATTCTAATAAAACAAACGTAGTGCAAACGATTCTTTTTCTGTTAAAGTGCACGAAACCACACAATAGACTGCCCAAAAGATGACGTCATGCCTCTTGATGCTAAAAAAACGCCTCATCGATCGATCGATGCAAGCGAGCAAACACAAAACGCCGCAGACCGCTTCATTCGATCCTGTGACCTTTGGGGCCGCGACCAAGAGTGATACCAATACACTATACATGTCCTTTCCTTGGTTTTTTCAAGAACGATAGTATCTAGTCTATCGCCAGAGCTAGGACGAACATCTTCCATTTCCTAAGATCCCAATTACAATTGTTTTTCGCAGATTTCGCAGATTATCCGTTTGCAATCGATTTTTGTCTTGTTTTTTGAGTTTTGGAAGGAATATTGCAAATTTTCGTTTTCACTTTCAACTTAATAGTTTCCAGAATGCAGATAACCGCGGTCGCGGCTACGCTCAGCAGGAAGATCTCAATATGTCGACGCTGACTGTTCGCCACCTCATGATTCACGCTCGATTGCAATTTAACCGTTAAACAGAGAGTGGAACGTGTCGCTTACGTAAGTTGCAAGGTTTCAAGTCATTTTTTGAGTTTTCGTTTAGGTCCTGAAGGAACTTGGGCTGAAAAAATGTCGGAATACAAGAATCTGCATCAGCGAAGTGAAGAAGAGAATTTCCGGAGGTGAATCGAAGCATGTGTGTCGAAGTCGAAGCCTCCGGAGGTGAATCGAAGCGAAGAATCGAAATCAAAGCGAATCGAAAATCGAAATCTGCTGCGTGACGTGAAAGCACGAAGATGGAAGGCGAATTTGGAGGATTAGATAAGTCTTGCCGTGCTTTGTGGAACTGTTTCAGAATACCAACTCAATTAGGAATCCGCAACGACGCTGTTTGCACGAAAGAAGACGCTGAACTTGTGGAACTGAATCCCGACTTGAGTGGAGAATAAGCCATCTATCCCTAATATATATGATACCTTTTTTATATGTCATGTATGCGTAATCACATAAATTTACAGTCAAATTATTCAACAATTTCAACAAAACCTGGACAGCAAAATTTTCGGAACTTGCATTACCAATCGTACGACAAAGCGAGTTGGCAAATAAATTGCCTAGCATTGCGGTGATCAAAAGATATGTGAGGAATTTGATGATCTTGCACAGTTTTCTCTCAAACGACTTCCTGCAACGTCTCTAGTTAGCTGAGTAACGATTCATGCGTAAACTCACATGAAAAGAAGGACGGCAACCGCTCGAATTGCGGCAAAAGGGATCGTGGTGAGATTAGCGCTGCAAATGCAAGATGTTTTGTTGATTTGTGTTGCTTAATGCTTACGTATAGGGAAATGTTTGTGCCTGGAGAATTTCGAACAGCGCTTCGACTCCGATCATCCCCCAACTCGTTAAATCACCATACCTAAAGTGATATTAGCGAAGCAGAGTTAGCTAGTGATGATTACCATGCGGTATTCTTTCAGCAATTTTCGTTTTGTGGCGTTTGTAAGCGAATAGATTGCAATACCGTTCTCATTGCGGGCAGCAATTTCGTGAAATTTTTCAGTAAACGAAAGCGAAAGCGGCATCGTTCTCGAAGTATTCCGGTGTTGTCGACAAGAAATGTGAATTCCTAGGTGCGCAAAAAACATGAATTGATAGATAGTATGTGTTTAACCTACTCATAAGCGCCGTTCGCAGTTCATTGAGAGTAAAACGCCCAAGCTGCGTGTGGTTGCATTGGAACTGAGGCTCACTTTCAGCGGCCAACATGATTCGGATCAGTCTGCTGCGCAGCAGCCCATCCCGCTCGACAATCGACGGAAAGACGAATCTACAAATATTTTGAATTGTACATGTTCAGAAGCAATGAAAATTACCTCTCTCCGAGCCAAATTGTCCATTTCAGAAGCATGACCGGCAGAGCGACACAGAATAGTAGCCAAGACATGCATGTCTCTAGATGAAGCTGCATGCGAGCAGCGCTAAAATCAATGTCCATGCCTGATGTCTGAAAAATTCAAATTGAACAAATACACTAAAAATTGCTAAAATTGCTAAAAATGAATTGCTAAAAATGAATTGCTAAAAATTTGTGCCTACTAAGTGTAGAACTTCTCCATCGATCGCTCTTTTTAAATTTTCTGCAAAAAAAAGTGTTTTCCTCTCGCTCGCTCGTTTTGTTAAGCTAACACCGAGTTACAAGATTTCCACGAAGGGTGCAGGTAGCTGATTCCACTCATCGCTGTCTATCATGCGTCTATCTTGCACCTTGTGTTCCTTCATTGCAAGATAACTTCTCTTACTTCAGTATACCTGAAATCGCCGGTCTTCTCCTCATTCCAGACCTACAGAGTTGCCCACTCTGAACAACGCGTTCAATACTGACTGGGAACTCAAACTCAAAGGCTCAAACTCAAAGTGGAAGATTGTATTTCATGTTTATGGGAAAAATCAAATCGTCGAATTGGCGTGTAAGCGCTCGTTTGCCGATAACCGCGTACCGAATCCCACCTGATGGCACATGAAACGAATGCACTAAAATCTCGTCATTGCAATAAATTTTTTTAGCATTTTATGCAGAAAGACAGCCGAGCATGACAACCTACTCAAGAGACAGAAAGACATTTAATACCAGAAAAAGAAAACAAAACAATATCAAAATGTAAAAGTTAATTAATGACAAGGGTTAGGACCTTAGGCGTTGACGCGCTTGTCCGCCATCGTCGACTGTCCATACGCCAATTCGCTGGTCATCTGCTCGAAATCTGCGTAGCCCTTTTCGTTCCTGCAAATAGAGGATCATTAGCTATCAAATCATAAACATCGTTCTTACTTCGCCGAACTCAGCAACATAGCGCCACGTTCAGCGTAACGTCCAGCAACATAAGCGGGAGTTGGAAGAGATGTTGGAAGACCAACAATCTGATGGCCGTAGCTGAGGACGTAGGTCATCAACTCCAAGTAGCTCATTGGGAAAATCGATTCATCCACAATGACCGTGTACTTGGGAGTCTTTGCAGAACCCTGAAGCGGTTGATGGGAGTTCAAATAAAACTCGGCGAAGGCAGGATGGACGATTGTGGTGTCGACCACTGTTCCTGGCTTCACGTTCTGGTCCGGAGCCTTAACACCGCTAATCTGCAAAAAAAATTGTTGGCGTCAGGTCTAAAAGAACTTGTCACATACCGCCGCAGGCATGATGCGAACATTGTGCAACTTGGACACAACCATAAGCGTAAGCTTGGCATCACGAGCGCCGGCTTCCTCAAGAGCGCTACGGATAATTGGTATCTCTGTGGCCAGCAAGTTTCCATACTGTCCTTCTGAAGCGCCGTTGCGGTAAATGACAACTTCAGTAGGAGCGACACCGACTGCGGCCTTATAGCGGTTGGCAAAGCTGAAGATCAACTCCTTCATCGCGCTAACCATCTGATCCGATCGAGGGGTCTGGTAAAAGACATCTCCTACAAACGCAGCAGGTTCCTTGGTCACGTTTCCAGCAATCTAAACACAACTCGTTTTGAAGTACAATCGATAATCAAAACATACGCCAATGACAGTGGGAGTTCTGGGAAGAACACCACGAGCGACTTCCTCAGAAGGAGCAGGGTGGCTGACTTGGAAGCCGATGTAAAGACGACCCTTGGCGAACAAATGCTGGTTTCTACAAAAATTACCTTTCACAACCACGCCAATTGCTTTTTAAACATACCCGGGAGCGTTGACAATCAAACTGTAATTCAAGCCACCGAGTTTCACATTGGTCTTGTTGACCTAAATGAAAGGTTCACTAACTAATAACGCAAATACGGCTTACGATGTTCTCCAAGGAAAGGAATTTCTTTTGCTCGACCACATTTCTGGCAGTGTTCATGTTCAAATCCTGCGAGACGATTTCGTACTTGCGCTCACAGAACTTGATATCCTCTGAAAGAAACGTAGATATAAAATACTCTCGCAAAGTGACAACATACTGTGGACACTGATGCGACTATCTTGGATAAAGAACATAAACTCAAGCCCTTCCTTCTTTCCCTTTTGAAACGCTTCCTCAACTGCTTCGAGACTTCCGGCAATAACGTCAAGGTACTTCACATTGTCCACTCTCATTCCTCGATTATAGCACTCTCGTTGCAATTCATTCGCAAACTGTCTAACAAGACTTTGCTCGGCCGGATCAGATTTGTTGGAAATGAACAACATCGCCCAGTTGTTCAAGGTTGCGCCAACTAGGAATTCCGGCTTTTGGGCGCCAGTGGTCTTCCATTTTCCAGTGTTGCGGTCGACCAAATACTTTCGTTGGTCTTTGTAAACAATCTCGGGTGGAGCCAACACTCTGCCCTCAACACGGATCAACTCATTTGCAACATTCAGTTGAGCGGCAGCCAAGCAAGACATGGGAGTACGTCCGTTCACACCAAGTGCTTCTGCATGTTTGTACATCAACTGTTGACGATCTTTAGGAAGCATAGCGCAAGCCTACAAATTCGTATGAATGGCAGGTTAAATAGCAGTGACATACACGAATCATGGAGCTGACCATCTGCGGCGTCTGTTGGTTTGCTGAGACCGTTGGTTAGGACACACGTGGAGCACTTCCATCGGGAAGTAAGAGAGGGTGATCTTTGCAATGCCAGGCTTCCCTTCATCTTTGCACAAACCAGAGGAGCGTCAGGCATTTCGAGCCGAATGTTGTACTTGGTCTTGTAGTATTCCATAACTGAAGTACTTCCGCCAGTCTCGAGGTTGAATCTAAAAGGATTCCTTCAAAACTAAACTAAATTTTGAGCGATTTACCGGTTCTTTCGAGCGGTCTCGTCCACAATGCTATGGATGTCGAAGCGACGATGGAAGCTACCATACTGCGTCTCCACAAACAGATGCTTCAGAATGTCCGACAACTGCTCGATTCGACGCGGATGAACCGTGTTGTTTTCCCCGAAGAAGCCCAATTCCTTCACCTTCTGTGCGACCGTCATTGCCGGCACGTGGAATGCGCCCTTCTTCGCTAAAAGTTGGCAGTAAGCACTGCCTGACAGATGCGAACCTTACGTTCAATAACAACAGCAAGCTCCCCGGCCTCTCCAAGCTTATGCTGCCCATCGATGAGCTTGACGGCTTTCTTAGTGCCCTCCATTAGCATATGCCCCCCTTCCAAGTGCGTCTGCGAATCGAGTTGCTTCTCATCGACCTTGAAGAACGACAATCCCGACGGGAATGTGACAAACGTCTTCCTAGAAACATAGAATAGCCTCTCAGTCAGTGCTGAACCCCTCCTTACTGTTCAAGGTAGGCATGCTGAGAAGTGGCGACCTCAAGGAATCGAATCAGCTCCCGGTTGGAATCCATGTCCACACCCTTTGCTTTCTCAATGAACGAATCGTCCAATTTCAGTTCATAGCTTTCGTTGACCGCGGTGACATGAACGTAGAGTGCGTCGAATGGAGCTCCTTTAGAGAGAGCGGCAGCCTTGCGCGCAGTCATTCCATCGATGAGGAATTCCTTCTTGATCTTATTTGCAGCGTCGTCCTAAACTCCAAAAATTAAAAACAAATTAATTATTGAGATAGCGTACATCGGACACAAGTTTGTTGATCGAGTAGAGCGTAGCCTGCAGATCGTAGAACATGCCATTTGGCTGCTGAAAGAAGCTACGATGTCCGCGGACGGCCAAGCGAAACGCAGCACGGCACTTGTCCTTGTGATCGATCGCAATGAAACTGAAATGTCCAAGTTAGAGCAGTTGTATAGGTCGGCGGTGACTTACTCATCCTTTGTCTTCTTCACCAGCGAGCCCAGACGCGAGCCAGTCTGCACGACGACGTCCACGTGGTACTGATACACCGAGATCTTCTTGTTCATGAACAGCGAGAACATGTTGGTTGTGAGCGCAACCTTGTGCTCCTGCGGGTTCTCCTCAATCGCCGTCTTCGGGGCGAGGTGCACTCGGGCGAAGCGCTGAGTGATGCCTTCAACACTCATAGTTGAATGTGCGACTGAAATATCGGAGAATTCAGAATTGGGAACAGGAAGCAGAAGAAACAGAAAACGAAACAAAAAAGCTTTCAACGGTACCGCTCGCAGCGCAATAATCAGATCTTTCATGGCAATTCAATTCACATTCATAAAATGCATACAGCGGCAGTGATAGCGTCTTTAGGCGTGTAGGCTACGATACGCTGCAGCGTCGTGTCTTTGCGTCGAGACCGCCAACTTCGAACGCAAGCGCGCGATTTGAAATGTTCAATTTTACGCAGGTACGCAGATACGCGCGCGAATCGATGAGAAAGGAGTAAGTCTGCGTTGTGAGCTGTGTTCATAGCGAATTTGACAATTTCAGGCGAAGCACTATGTGATCAAGTACGCTCCGACGACGATGAAATACTCGATCGATAGCATCCCGGAGATGATCGCCTACCACTTGATGAAGGGAGAGTCGATTGTCAAAATGGGCGACGTGATGATCAAGACGCCGATGGGAAGGCAGATGTGGGAGCTCACACATGAAGACATTATCGTCACGAAGAAGCGCGTTCGGAGAAGTCAGCAAGGGAACGCTGAAGCTGAAGAACGGCGTTGTCGTCAACGTAGCCATCAAATTGGTTAGTTTTTAGTTTATTTGGCCTTGTTTTTTTATTCTAATCGTTTTGCAGGCGAAACTGGAAACGCTGAAGAAAGAACAAATTAAAGAAATTATGCGCGAAGAGTCGCCGCCGGTCAGGAACCGTTGATGGTGGTGATGGAGTTGGTCAACAATGGCGCCCTCGACTCGTATTTGCAGAAGAACAATCTTACGCCCGCCCAGAAGATAGAACTCTGTGGGGGGGCTGTTTGGGGCATCGAATACATGCACTTGAAAGTGAATTTTGCTCAATCCGCGGCCTTGCTTTGACTGACATCTTGTTGCAGAACGTGCTCCATCGCGATATCGCCGCCTCGCTATTGTCTCGTTGGAAGATGGAAAAGTGCGAATCAGCGATTTTGGATTGAGTCGC
>MQUG01001449.1:0-15143 GCA_007213375.1 Steinernema feltiae | reverse complement strand
GTAGACTGAGTGCGGTTTCAGCTTCTCAACTGTGAATCGAGTGGTCGGTATACGAACAGAGATGGAGATGATTTTCGTCGGAGACTGAGGAGAGTCCGGATGGTACTGGAAGATGGAAATCTAAAATGGTGTTTTTGAAAACGTCTCCTCGGAAACGTCTGAAAAATCGTTTTCTGGCGTTCTCGATCAACTAAATGATATGCGAAAACTGAGGCACTACATGAGAAAGGCCAGGAAAGATATGAAACAGCAAATTACAGTCACATTGACACATTTCACTCTCATCCCTGCAGCAGTGGCTGCACAATGAAATTTCGAATGAAATTACGTCCTGGAACGCGATAAATAGTAGCGTCACAAGCAGCGCAGCGTGATACTCGGCCGCGAAACGGTGGAATAACAGCGTCCGCAACGGCCAACAGCATTCTGAAGCTTGCACACGTCCTACCCGACGCAATTCACGGCCGCGACCGATCGCACGGTGTGGAAACAACAGAAATGCGCAGTCGCCCGCAACCAGATGTTTCCGAGCTTCCGCAACGAGGAGTCTTTGGTTACGAGGCGGCCTGGCAGCAGTGGCTGCACAAGGCTGCGCGCAAGCATTGGCGGCTTCATGATATTGGCCGAGCGAAAGTCATCGGCATGAGCAGCAACCCACCCTCTTCCAGAGGGAATTTTTGGAACCGCCCGGACGGAAACGCCCGGGCCAGTTTTACGGCTTCTTGACCGTCTTGTTGGCCAGTGCTGCGTGCTCCGCAAGCTGGCGGAGCAAATCAGACGCGAACAGTTAAAAGAGTACATTTGGGTTTCGACAACGGCCGCGCAACGTGCGGAGTATCGAAGCAGCAGAAACATGCCTGGGACAGCAGCAAGCAGAATGCACGAAACTTCATGAAACATTCGTGCGAGTGTCACAGCCGTCAAACGCAGGGCACAGAAACGAAACTCGGCGACGCTGCCGCTTTCATTTGGCGCATTGTCTTGTAGTAAATTGTGGAAATTATAAGCAGCGGCCAGGATCGCATGAGCATATTTAATCCAAAAATCTCATCAGTATTGCGCACTGACTACGCAAAAAGGCGGGCAGAACTTACAACATGCTGGTTGACAAGCGCCTGCTTTCGCGACTGCGACACAACAGGCGTAATCCATGAAACTTCCAGAAAAGTCGGTCCATTCTCCAGCAGAGTCAAGTCGGACGGCGCCGGTAGCCAGTTCAAAGCTGAGATTTGCTGGCATAAAGCACAGCCGCACAAGAGAAGCCCACCTGCGAGAGATGTCGTGATTAAAGAGCTCGTGTACCAGAGGCTCTGATGCCTTGCGAAAGCCTCTATACTCACGCGGTAGGTCGTATTGCCGACCAGCCTATCGAACGTGTAGTCAGTCTGGTTCGGTGACACTTTCACCAGAAGCGAATTACGATCGCTCGCCACTCAACACACGCCGTTTACAGAGTCGCACGCTTTCAGCCCACCTACCACCTGTTATCGTGCTCGCGCGGAGCCACAGCGATGTCGCAACTTCGATTATCGAAGCAGGCAAGCTCCATCTGATGACAATTCGGTCGTTCGACACTTCGGACGCCTCGATGACGTTTATATCCAAGTAGTCGAGATCTGGATTACCGTAATACTCAAATTATACGAGAGTTTTGCGCACCTTCAAATGCCGAACTGAGCGCACAGAGATACAGAAAGCTGGAGAGAATGCGGCGCATTGCACATCGCAACGACAACAGTTCTTCCTTTGCGCATTTTGGTCCCTTCAAGCGCAAATCATCATCAATCATTTGATTACTAGTCCTTGATTTACGGGTTGTGTCGCGTCGCTTTACGTCAATGTTCCGCAAAAGACCCCAAATAACCTTTATACATGCAAATCACCATTATCATATATCCGTATCACAAAGACCTCTCTCATCACACGTATTTCTGATAGCATCTTCACTTCCTGCAAACTTTTCAGTTACGGAGGCAACTCCAATTGGTATTTCTTCTGGCTTCTCAGTACCGTTGTCTATAGTCATGCCTGTTTTGGGCTCGTCAACTTCAACGGTGGGTTCGCTGATTCGGACTGTTTCGGAGAACACATCTCTGTGCACACAATGCGCAAACAGATCATCTGTGAGAAGATCGTAGTGCGATTCCTGCAAGAAAACCATATAAACTTTCTTACGCAAATAATGTAACGTACAAAGTCTTCCTTCGTAATCGCACTTCTGAAAACCGAACGAAAGGAGTTTTCATAAGCAAAACAGGACTGAAGGTTCTTCCGCAAGAACGGTACAAAGAATTTAATAAATAGATTCGTAGCTTTAATGACGACTTCGCTATTCGCGGAATCCATTAGCCTATCCAGCCACGAGAATACAGACTTGAAACTCTTCTGAAGTAGCTCCACTGTCCAATTCAACTAAAACGCAATCGATCAAATCCACAACTGTCAGCTCGCCACAGCTTACTTGAATAATGGACAAGTTATGCCTGAGATCATTCAACGCTCCCAGGATTTCATTCCCATATACGCAGAGAGCATCCCATTGATTGATTTCCATGCTTACATCTGAGACGACTTCCGATTCGGCCCCGTACGAGCTCGTCTTAGGCGTTTCCACAAAGTCAATAACTCCGGCTTCGTTCGTCAATCTGAAACACGAATAGTAAAGATAAAGTTTGGTTGACATAAATGAACTCACACTACTGTTGCGGCTTCAACTTTCGAGCTGAAGTAACTCTTGAAAATATCGTCAAATTGGTTAACAATCAAGATCCGAAAATCCAATCCCATTCGACCAAACGAGAAAGCAAAGGTCATAAGCTTCGAAACCATGTCGTTCATATTAACGGCGCTTTTAGCTTCCGCTAGTTTGATGTGCTCAAAAAGGCGGTTAAGATTTCTTAACGCCCACTGTTGCAATAGTACGTTCTGTGGAGCCGGCTTCCACTGTTCCCAACGAGGATCCACTATCATGTCCTAAGATAGACATGAAGACAACAGAATGAATGTTCGGAGCTTACAAATCTTTTCTTAAAATCATTTTCAGGGAAAACGGCGAGGTAGAGAACCATCGTTTCGTACATGCAATCTCGGTAGATTTCAATCGATCGTTGCAAGAAGTTGGACTCTCCCATAATTGCAATTATCTGTTTCTCCAGGTAAACGTCACGGTACTGCAGAATGGTGACTCGGAGCTGAGTGGGTGAAATCGAAGGAATCTTCCTGATATTATTGACCACTTGGATTCCAGTTGCTAGATCAATCGGCCCGGAAAACTTATTGAAAAGCTCATCGAGAAGGCCATGCCTGGCGTTGTTCAGTACGTCCACAACAACCTGAACAAAACTCAGTCAGTACAAAGGGTCCATTCCGTGACACCTACTCGAACAACCGGGTTTTTCGTCAGCGACTGCTGTTCAAGCTGAGAGCCGTAATTAGATAGGAAATAAGCAGCGTCATAGTATCCTGCTCGGATGCATTTTTCCATCAACTAAAACAAAATTTAAAGATGGCCATTTCAACAAAACTAAATTTACGTTAGGTAGCGTAAAGAGATCCCACAAAGGATTGTCCGCCGATGCCGCTTTTTGAAGGCAAGCAAGTTCTGCAGCACTATCCTTGGATTCAGAATAAAAACTTTTAATATTCTGCACAAGTGACGGCACCTCGTCTTTCAAGCCAGCCATCGTCTCACTCATTTCGGAAAACTGAAACAATGCAAATATACAACAATTCTTGGAGCTGCTTGGTCTGACCATTTCCTTGCAAAGCTCGGTAGTTCTGCCGACGTCCGCATATGTACGATAATTATTGAACGCGAGATCTCCAATTTCGTTTTGCAGATGCAACACGTGAGTTGACAAACCGGCCCGCTCAGATCCTAAAATTACGAGTTGAACGACCAATAATGATACAAAACGTACGCAAACGGCCAACGCTCAATGCCTTCAAGTCATCCTCGATCATTGCCAGAGATGATCCGTGCGCCGTCGACATCGTTGATTATCAAAGTCGAATCTCTTCAGCACGACATCTGAAAACAGCAATTGTGAAGGCCACATTTCCGCAAGAAAGATCGACATAATATGAAATTTCGAATGAAATTACGTCCTCGAACGCGATAGTAGCGTCACAAGCAGCGCAGCGTGATACTCGGCCGCGAAACGGTGGAATAACAGCGTCCGCAAACGGCAACAGCATTCTGAAGCTTGCACACGTCCTACCCGACGCAATTCACGGCCGCGACCGATCGCACGGTGTGGAAACATCAGAAATGCTGCAGTCGACCGCAACCAGATGTTTCCGAGCTTCCGCAACGAGGAGTCTTTGGTTATGAGGCGGCCTGGTGGTAGTTGCGGAGCAGATAATTTGTCCTCGACAACCCATTCAATGACTCGAATTTGGCGAAGAGTGAGGAGCAAGCGATCATGTCGATGCGAAAAAATGAAAATAAACGAAAAACTCTTTCCCCACTAACAGTCAATCGAAATCCTAGCGGAAATATGAGCGATCTTTCGGTGGATGAAAAAGCAATGCGATAATGGTCACTAGTGCACTCTCGAAAATCAGGCATTTTGACAGACCACAAACTTATGGAAGAAGTAATTCAGCGAATCCATCGTCGATTTTTGTCAACATCATAGGTGTTCCGATGTACATATATATTGATGTGTAGCTTTTGCACTGGAAAGCCATGATACGATTCACCGACACCGGATTCTTGCGCAAAGCCAAAGTGTAGCGTCCAGAGAGGATTGTGTCACTGGTCCTGAGGAGCGCGGGGAGCGCACACATCGTGACGAGGCTTCACAAGTAAATTATCATAATGCGCCCAATTTCATGTACAGTACGCTTCAGGAAGGAATCTCCCGCATATCTACTCTTCATCATCGGCGTTCCGATTCTCGTCTTCGTGCTCATCTCTACCGGCATCGTCGTCTACAGCTTCGCGAGGCACAATCCGACGCGAAAAGCGCCGTCGCCGTGTGCGCCGGGAGAAAATGCCCGAAAGTCATCAGCTCGTGTACTATCATACAAACAATAAAAGCAACCATCATTTATTCTTTACCGAAAATCAAAGAAACCGCCATGTCGCGGCACACTGCAAATCAGTCCAATTCGAGTTCCAACTCTGCCAGCAACCGAGCCCCGTCCACAATTTCCTCAATTTTGAGCTTGATTTGAGAAATCAGCTCCGACGCCGGTGACGACGCCGGTGAAAGATCTGTTCACGACGAAGCAGAAAGCCTTGAAGACTGCGGTGTCGCACAGATTATCGATCGGGAAACCGATCGATAACGCGGAGGTCACGGAACGAGAATCTGCAGCCTACGCAGCCCACAAACCAAGTCCAGAATACGACGAGTTCAGATTGCCGGCGCGGAAATGAAGCGACGAGCGCACGATCGACCAGAAGCCGACAATCTCTCCTAATATTCAACTCCGGACAAGAAGGACAAAGACGTGAGTTGATCCTTGAAATTGCGGTCATAATTGAAATGTCTTTAGGATGGTACGGTATTCGAGAATGGAACAGTGAATCCTGTGATCGCGAAGACGAAGAAAAATGGTCAGTTGCTGTCGAAAAACGCCAGGGAGGAGGAAAACGGTAAAGGGTAAGTTCCCATCAGTTTTGCCCTCATTAATCAGGTGAATTCAGCGCTTCAACCGCAACGTCGCCAAGGAAAAGCCCGGAACTCTTGCAGCCGCTGGTGCCGCCGGCAAAGCTCGCGGAGATCATTAACGAAGCCTATTACCTTCAGATGCCCGACCTGATCGAAACGTGTTCTGGAGAATGCGCCCCTTACATTGGTACTCCGTTCAGTTCGTGATCCCGGGTTCCCGATTTGAGGTATCGTCGTCGCTTGCTTGGAGTTGGCGGCGGCGTGGTCATAGAGTGCAGCGCTGCAGTACTTGCGATAGCAAGGGAACACAGGCCACAAGATCAGCGCGCGATAGACGACCGGGATGAGGTTGTGCTGGAGAAAACAGGCGCCGATGTGTGTCAAATAAACCATCGATGATATGAAAAGCGAAAAGAAAAGTTTTAACCGAAAATCAAAGAAGCCGCCATCTTGCGCCACAAAACAGCGCAAATCAATGCAATTCGCGTTCCAAATCTATCCACGACGGAGCCGCATCATAGATTTCCTTAATTTTGAGCTTGATTTGAGAAATCAGCTCTGAATGCGGGACGTCAGGGAACTTATTACGATTGACAAAATCGCAAGCAACGAGAAGTATCGAATCAACAGCCGCTTCGTCGTCGTACAGATCGAAGGCGGCAAGTCTTGCGAGCATCTTTTCAGCGGCGGCGATGAGCTCCTCATATGACTGGTATATAACCGATTTTTGACCAAATTCGTTTTTGGTAAACCTGTACACTCCTGACATTTGGTACTCAGTCTTTTTTGCAGGACGATCTTCAGAAGCTGATTGGATCTCTGTGTTCTCACTGCTCTCCTCAGCGGACTCACCACGACTGGCCTGCAACGCTGGGCTCACTTCTGGATGACGATCTCCAGAACCGGATTCGATCGGCATCTTCAGTTCCTCTCGCTCTGCGCGATCGGAAGTCTCCTTCACGAGGTTGCTTGTAGTGTTCTTAAAGAGGGCGAGCTCCTCCAAGGTGACCTCGTGCGCTGCACGTTCCCTGCGCGTCTCGTCGCTGTAGGACATGGCGCGGCCGAGCGAGTGGAAGAAGTGCCCAAGCATGATCATCTGCTGGGCGTTCTGCGTCCAGAATACGTTTCCGGGTGCGACGGCGGCGCTTAGAAACTCCACGGCGTCCTCCACCGCCACCGCGAGTTCGTCCTCGATCGACTCGCGGGAAGTTAGCGCTTCGATGAAGACGTTTCCGGCGACGAGCTTCTCGGGGAGCAGCGCGGCGACCTTCTTGACGGCATCAACCTGGCGTGAGAAGGTAGGCGAGCGGAGGCCGAAGAAGATCTCCTGGAGCTGCTTCTCGTTGGTGGCGAAGGCGGGGATGGCGGGGAAGTGGGCGTTCATGCTGGATTGATGGAACGGAACGAGTTCGCGGACGTAAATGGAAGCGAAGGCGATGCTGCGGACGTGCGCTATGCGATTTCAATTCCACCGATGCGATGCAAGCAACGGTCGCGAGGTAGTGTCAAAAAGGATATTGTCACTGGTCCTGACGAGCGCGGATCGCGCAGATCGTGGGACAAAACTAGTCACAGTAATCCGCTCAATTTTCATTACAGTATGAATCGGCACCGTCGTCTACTGTTTCGCGAAGCACAATCTTCGCGAGTCGCGCGCAGCCGGAATCCAGCAAAGCTGCGCTCAGTTCTCACGAATCCTCGGGGATTCTGCCACTGCCGGACAAGCCGGCGCTGTCACCGATAAACATTCTCGCCAACAAATTCAACTACAAAGGTCCTCAACAATGATTTCTGTCTCCTCCATCGGGATCGGGATTACTAATTTCCATTACTAGTTTGGCAACACCGCGCTAGCAGGATAAATTTTAACAGTTCCGAACTGTGGTAAACGCAAAGAATTTCAATAGGTCATGCCTGTTTGTTGTCATTCAAACATCCTCTAATATCAAAGACAAATCGAACGAGCTGTCAGGCGTCCAAAAATTCGAAACATCCAAAAATTTATCGGCTACTGTAATCATCTTCCGAGACCTTCAAAACCGCATTTGTGTCGTCTTAATCCCTTTCTGCGCGACCGACCCACGTAATCAGCGTCTTTCGCAAGCTATTCTCAGGCCTTTTGGTAAAATTTGGCTGATTGGACACTTTTCACGTAGAGCACTTCGAAAAGAAAGGCGAGAACACTTTCGTTGTCTTTCTTGTTGGTCCACTTCTGAACCCCATACCGTAAATCGGAATTTTCTTCATATTCTCTAAGGGATATCAGATCTCGTAATTTGCAAACGAGACGATATGCGAGTGTGGCGCCATCGTACGTGTCCTGACTATGCAGGAAAGATGAATGAGGACAGACCCGCCCAGCTGACCGTGGCGCCAAGGACACTCGTCCAGGCGCCTTTAGTATCGCTGTATGTGAGACCCGAGTGCGGCTGTGTCCGCGTCTCGCGGCGATCTCTCTTGTATCTCTTGTTAATCCAATAAACTACTCGCTTCACCGTCCGCTTATTCCCGTTATTCCCGGTCGTGCTCAAAGGCGACCCTTTCCTCTAAGCTACACCCGCTGATCCACGACAGTACGCCTGATCGCGGAAACCTGACGCCCAAGAACCGGCTGAGAACTTCGAGTGGCGAAGGCGAATGCTTGCCCGATGCGTTGTGCTCACGCTTCAGAAGCTGTGATTCTGGAAGAATTGTCTGTGAGCGTTGTCTATCGAGCGAGCGCGGTGATAAATAGACAATTCTTCTTCATTCTGTACGCGAAAGTCTCCGATGCGGACGTATACAATCCATAATTTCCACGTTTTCTCATTATTTCTCTTTTGCAGGCGTCTTCGAGGCTAGCCGCAGCGATGCCAGTCGTGGTGAGCGTGCTGAAGCCGCGCGAACGGATCGTTCACAACGGATGCAAGTTTGTCAAACTTAGCAACGTCGTTAGGATTCCCGCTCTGCACTGCTGCAATGGAAAGCACCGAGAAATTGTTTTGCGCGAAGTCGAAACGGCCGTGGCGCGGAATGTGCGGATCGAGCAACCAGCCCCAGCACCAGCAGCCGTGGCGCGGAATGTGCGGATCGAGCAGCCAGTATCAGCACCAGTAGCCGTGGCGCGGAATGTGCGGATCGAGCAGCCAGCCCCAGCACGTTATAATGAAGACGAGGAGTTTAGTTTTTTCTAGTTTCTGTGTCTTCTGTAATTGAATAACTGTATTAATGTGTAATTAATTGTGTATTTATGTAATAATTATTGATTTCCTTACTCCTCTTTATAATTACTGATAATTACTCACGGACCCCGGAGGAATGAATTTGTCGTCAACTGACTGAATCCAATGAGATGTGCAGATCCGTCGCGCGCTATGCAACAATCATAATAAACGTGCGAATAAACGTCCAGTCTTTTGTGTAGGCATTAATTCAGAGTTTATCATATTCAACATTGCGAATGATTAGCGGGCGTGGTGACCGCTTACATTAGCGTCAGAGTCATGCAATCTTTCTGATCCGTGTTGTTGTGCTAGAAATGTGGCTTAATTCTAAACCTTCGCAGCGTTAGATTGCCTTCAAAGCGTCGAGGCAACCGATGTCCGTGTCCCTTTAATTTCGAAAATTTCGTTTTCGGTGATTCAGAATTTGTCTGGGTCTTGCGCGGCATAGTTGCAGACAATGTTTTCAATCGTTGTATCGAATAGTCAGTTCGAATCGGGCGCAAGTATGATGGCTTAATGTGTCTCTCTAAATTTCCGTCTCTCTCTAAAGTTGCGGTGTGACTCACTCTTCCCGCTTTATGCTTTGCAACCAAAATAAGAAATTAATGGTTGATTTCTTTTGCATGGTCGACATTTTGCCGTTGCTTAGTTTTCGCGTCGTGATGACATCCATGACTTGTTGCATATGTACAAAAGCGAGCAAATTGCGCGACTGTTTGTTTTCCTATCGAATGATTCTTGTTCTCGTCCCGCTCTTAAAAGATTATTACAATCCGTGAGACTTGAGCGCGAATCTGTATTTTTTGCTGTTAATTCGGTAATTTACTCGTTTTTCAATGTTTAGGGAGAACCTGTCTTCTGCTTTCAATAGTTGTTGGTTTCAGTTGGCGTCATGTATAGCGACGATTCGATGAAAACCTCTGAAGTGAGATTAATTTTTGAATAAATCGAGCTAATCGTTTGATTGTAGGTGTTTGCCTACACTATACGAATCCACGTATGCAATGGCGAGTTTCTGTCGGTGCCTGCCAATTGCAATTCGATCAAACCGCCCATGCTTGTGCAGATTTTGGAATCCAATTGTGGAAAGTTTACTGAGTTTCGTGCACCGTCGACTGGTAATGTATACGGATACATCAAGCGGTACGAGCACGACTGGAACGAATTTTTCGACTTGGAACCGGAGTACTGTTCTCGCACGCCTGTTCGGCCGAAAGATAAACTTCAACTCTGGTACACTTATGAGAAGAAGGTATGTGAGGCTAAATTATGATTTTTATATAAATATTTATGAGATTTCAGCATCCACACGCAATACTTTTGACTAAGAAAAAAGATTCGGCAGAAGTGGATAAGCATGTTCTGGTTCATCTCGTGGTATGCACGCTTTTATTATTCAAATAATTAAATCATCAGCAATTTAGTCCGAGATCCATCTGCAGATTACTGCGCCAGACGTTCCTCTTAGTTTTACTGAGATCGTCGAGAAAATCGGTGCGGAACACAACGTGTTGGCTGGATGTAAACGGTATCCTCGAGAAATGTTCGGCTGGATCACGAAGAACCTGGGCCAGGGCAACTACGTTGAGGCTCACTTAGATGCTCCGCATGAACCTGGGGCGACCTATCAAATACATTTTGCTGAGATGAGAAAGGTTGGTGGACGATTGAATTCATGGAAAGAATGTAATTTTAGGGCGGCCACGATAGCCATTTTCTGATAACTGATTCTGATAGTGGAGAGCTTCACGTGATTCCCTCCAATAATAGATGTCACGAGGATGAGCGCCAGAAAGAACACGATTTATTTGATATGCGGCTGGAATTGGAATCCAATTGCAGTAATGAACAGATTTCACAAGAAGTTACTCTGTCAACGGTACTCAACTATTCATCCGATGACAAGTCAAATTTTCGTTTAGTCTCCCGTTTTTGTCACAGTGTTTAAGGACAACGAATTCGTGGTGAACGGTAGTTTCGCGCTGGAACCGCGCACTCCATTCACTTTCCAAGATCTCGTTTTGTGTGTCGATAAAAAATATAATTTGGTCGAGAAACACGACGTCTACTTAACGCATGCATATGCTTTAATCTCGAAAGTCTGCGACAATCAACGGCTTGTCGAGGTTGACCTTGATGGAGTGGTTGAAGCAGGGATGCGTTATCACGTCTCTATCCTTCCTTGTTCAACGGTTTGTGTCACCAATATTCTCTACATTATGGGTTTTTATGTAGGTCGAAGATTCTCGATATAGAAAGCTGCATTATTCTCCAATTGCGAAGAGACTCGAATTCAGAGATATCGTTGCTGAAGGGCGGCAGTATGGTTGCGCATGCAAGGGGAAGCATGAGCGTCGCAAGGCCGCAGTGAACGCGAGACCTGCTATGAAAGCGGCGGCCGCCGAACTCGAGAAAGAAGATTAAAAAAAACTTAAGATGTGATTGGTTTTATTGTCAATTTATGAATGTTTTGCATTAAGTGGTTTAGTTTTGGATTTGTGGAAGTCGGTGATTAAACGGTAATGAATGATTCTGGTCTCATCATCCTCAGACACCTCACATTTTGCTGCTAGCGGTTGTGTCGACGGATCCTACCGCCACCGCGAGTTCCTCCTTGATCGACTCGCGGGAAGTTAGCGCTTCGATGAAGACGTTTCCGGCGACGAGCTTCTCGGGGAGCAGCGCGGTGACCTTCTTGACGGCATCGACCTGGCGTGAGAAGGTAGGCGAGCGGAGGCCGAACAAGATCTCCTGGAGCTGCTTCTCGTTGGTGGCGAAGGCGGGATGGCGGGGAATTGGGCGTTCATAACGTTCATCAACGTTCGTCGAGAAAGATGCGGCATTCCGAAGAAAACTTTGCAACAGCGACGCTTGAAGAAATGAAACGCGTGGAGCAAATCATCAACAATGCGGATTATCGAAACGAATGCTCTCGCCGGCGATACGAGAAAATGACCGCTGAGGAGCGGAAATCAATCGTCAACGCTATATATTTGAATCGGAAAAAGAAGAAGACGATTGCGGTGTCCGATGTCGAGCCGCGTCTTATCCAAGCGCCCCCCGCTGAAACTGCTGAACAGGTGGACGAGGGACGGAAAGGAGGCAATATTGCAAGACGACGCCGGTGAAAGATCTGTTCACGACGAAGCAGAAAGCCTTGAAGACTGCGGTGTCGCACAGATTATCGATCGGGAAACCGATCGATAACGCGGAGGTCACGGAACGAGAATCTGCAGCCTACGCAGCCCACAAACCAAGTCCAGAATACGACGAGTTCAGATTGCCGGCGCGGAAATGAAGCGACGAGCGCACGATCGACCAGAAGCCGACAATCTCTCCTAATATTCAACTCCGGACAAGAAGGACAAAGACGTGAGTTGATTCCTTGAAATTGCGGTCATAATTGAAATGTCTTTAGGATGGTACGGTATTCGAGAATGGAACAGTGAATCCTGTGATCGCGAAGACGAAGAAAAATGGTCAGTTGCTGTCGAAAAACGCCAGGGAGGAGGAAAACGGTAAAGAGGTAAGTTCCCATCAGTTTTGCCCTCATTAATCAGGTGAATTCAGCGCTTCAACCGCAACGTCGCCAAGGAAAAGCCCGGAACTCTTGCAGCCGCTGGTGCCGCCGGCAAAGCTCGCGGAGATCATTAACGAAGCCTATTACCTTCAGATGCCCGACCTGATCGAAACGTGATCTGGAGAATGCGCCCCTTTACATTGGTACTCCGTTCAGTTCGTGATCCCGGGTTCCCGATTTGAGGTATCGTCGTCGCTTGCTTGGAGTTGGCGGCGGCGTGGTCATAGAGTGCAGCTCGGCTCACTTCTGGACCACAAACTCCAGAAGCAGTTTCGATCGGCATCTCCAATTCCTCTTGCTCTTCGAAAATAATCTCACCCTCTCGCTCTGCGCGATCGGAAGTCTCCTTCACGAAGTTGCTTGTAGTGTTCTTGAAGAGAGCGAACTCCTCCAGGGTGACGACGTGAGCAGCGCGTTCCACGCGCGCCTCGTCGCTGTAGGACACGACACGGCCGAGCGCGTTGAAGAACTGACCGAGCATGATCATCTGCTGGGCGTTCTGCGTCCAGAATACATTACCGGCGGAGACGGCGGCGCTCAGGAACTCCACGGCGTCCTCCACCGCCACCGCGAGTTCGTCCTCGATCGACTCGCGGGAAGTTAGCGCTTCGATGAAGACGTTTCCGGCGACGAGCTTATCGGGGAGCAGCGCGGCGACCTTCTTCACGGCTTCGACCTGGTGGGAGAAGGTGGGCGAGTGGAGGCCGAAAAAGATCTCCAGGAGCTGCTTCTCGTTGGCGGCGAAGGCGGGGATGGCGGGGAAGTGGGCGTTCATGCTGGATTGATGGAACGGCAAGATTCCGCGGACGTAAATGGAAGCGGAGGCAATGCGATTTCAGTTTCCCCGATGCGATGCTACAACACCGGAAATGTGAAGTGACGAACACCACGTCTTTCAAGCCAGCCATCGTCTCACTCATATCTTCTTGGAGCTGCTTGGTCTGACCATTTCCTTGCAAAGCTCGGTAGTTCTGCCGACGTCCGCATATGTGCGATAATTATTGAACGCGAGATCTCCAATTTCGTTTTGCAGATGCAACACGTGAGTTGACAAACCGGGCCGCTCAGATCCTAAAATTACGAGTTGAACGACCAATAATGATACAAAACGTACGCAAACGGCCAACGCTCAATGCCTTCAAGTCATCCTCGATCATTGCCAGAGATGATCCGTGCGCCGTCGACATCGTTGATTATCAAAGTCGAATCTCTTCAGCACGACATCTGAAAACAGCAATTGTGAAGGCCACATTTCCGCAAGAAAGATCGACATAATATGAAATTTCGAATGAAATTACGTCCTCGAACGCGATAGTAGCGTCACAAGCAGCGCAGCGTGATACTCGGCCGCGAAACGGTGGAATAACAGCGTCCGCAAACGGCCAACAGCATTCTGAAGCTTGCACACGTCTACCCGACGCAATTCACGGCCGCGACCGATCGCACGGTGTGGAAACAACAGAAATATGCAGTCGACCGCAACCAGATGTTTCCGAGCTTCCGCGACGAGGAGTCTTTGGTTATGAGGCGGCCTGGCAGCAGTGGCTGCACAAGGCTGCGCGCAAGCATTGGCGGCTTCATGATATCGGCCGAGCGAAAGTCATCGGCATGAGCAGCAACCCACCCTCTTCCAGAGGGAATTTTTGGAACCGCCCGGACGGAAACGCCCGGGCCAGTTTTACGGCTTCTTGACCGTCTTGTTGGCCAGTGCTGCGTGCTCTGGCGGAGCAAATCAGACGCGAACAGTTGAAGAATATTGATCTCGTGACTGTGACTTGTGCGACTTAATGATACTTTCGCATAAATTCGTAACAATCCAGCAGCAGCGAGCCGCTTCGGGGTCCCACGGCTCGATAAGCGGCTCGAGCCGGCTGGCTCGTGGCTCGGCTCGCTCTGATTTTTTGACCAGCGAGCCGGCTCATGGCTCGGCTGATAAGTAATTCTTCTTGTCGAACCGGTGTGATTTTCGAAATACGAGCTTTTTGATTCATTTAACTGTCTGTTTCCGTTGTTTTCTAACCAAATCGAACAAATAAACGGCGACAGGACCACCGCTTTTCTAGGAAATGTAGAGGCCCCGTTAAGTTTTATCTCAGGACTGAGATGTCCAACAAGAATTCTGATTTCACCATCGAGGTCGCGAGGGTCGAATTAGTGGGGGCAGACGAAATTTTAGAAAAATCGAAGACCATTTTGGGGCGATGTCACTGTCCCTTTAAACGCACAAAACAGGCAAATTTAGTCAACTTTAGTGAATATAGAGCCGGCTGGCTGGATAACCGGCTCGATAGGATTTTCGTAAAACGAGCCGGCTCATGGCTCGGCTCGATTACCTTTTTTTTCAAAAAATCGGCTTCTCTGGCTTGAGCGACTTAATGATACTTTCGCATAAATTCGTAACAATCCAGCAGCAGCGAGCCGCTTCGGGGTCCCACGATACGTTTCGAATATTGTTTATAAGTCATGTTCGATCATCAGCATTAAACTATCCTCATCACCAAGAGTACACGATTGGTTTGTCAATTGCGAAGAATGCTGACGGTTAGGCGATGACCGCAGCGAACAATGTTGATTGGGTTGACAGCGTGAACAATCGTTCCGGAAATAGCGAATCGACGAAGTCGTCTCGCTTCGCAAAGTCTCCGGCTTGTCAGGCGTTGGAGAACGATTTGTTGCAAGACGAGGTAAAGTGTTCGAGTGCAACTTGCTTTTGCAGCAAAAGAGGCGGACAACAAGAAG
>MQUG01001448.1:0-13774 GCA_007213375.1 Steinernema feltiae | reverse complement strand
TCTAATCCATCACATCTTCCCCAGTTTTTGCCCTCCAACCACCCGAAGCGCGCGAGATGCCGTTTCTGATAGCCCCCGCTCGCCGCCCCATCCCATCCTATCAATTGTCATCACCCCCCGGAGAAGAAACCGGTTCACCTCTCCGCTGCACAAACTAATGAATGATTGCGCGAATGCGTTACGCGTGCGCGCGAGTGAGCCAACGGAGCGCGAGATGCTGAATTGCGCGATTATTTCAGGCAAACGACGGTTGAAGAAGGTCGTCGTCGCGCCGGGAAGCGATTTGTCGCGCGCGACCTCACAAGCAACAATGCAACAGCAGCAGCAAGAGAATCGTCGTTCGTTCAACGGATTCGGCTCGTTGAGGCGCTCTCTCCGGCAGATCAATCCGTTCAGGAATCAACTCTTTCGGCTGCCGCGACGCCGCGATTGAGTCGAAGTCGTAAAGGTGCGTTGCGGAGAGATTTTGAACATGTTCGGTCGATAAAATGCAGCAGAAATTGTTAGTTTTGAGTTGAAAGTTGGAATTTCAATGATCAAAACTTGTACTTGAAAATCTCAAGAATATGTTTGAAAAATCAAATTTGACCATATTTTTGACTAATTTAAGAGAATTTTCGTTGATTTCATGTATTAACACGCTTGTTGTCTGCCTGGCTGTGAAGCAAACGCTGTGTTGTCTTAGAAATCAACGCAAAAAATCGAATTTTGCGGTTCAAAGCGTCTGAAATTGGACGTTTGCACTTGCACAAAAGGTTCTACAGTACCGATCTTTGTCTCATTTTCGTTATTTGCGCAAAAAACTCGTTAACCTCCTGATTAATGACTCACATCTGAACAATAAACGCCGCTCATCAATTTCGTTATGAAGACGTACACCAGTTCACTCGATCGTTTGTTACACTCTGCAACGCGCTGAACGCAGCGAGCGCGCGCTGTCATAACCGAACGTGCGATTTTTGAGAGCAAAGTTCATCTTGCATCGGCCTTTTGACCGGTGGTTTAAAGCAGACAGATATTGAGTTGTCTAGAATTGGCAACGCACGTAGACGGCAACTCGTTTGCAGTCTGTGTCTGGGTTCATGTGAAATAGCTGGCATTTGACCCAAAGACAATGGTCAATCAGACCTGTCTTGAGTTGTCTAGACTTGGCCATACACGTAGGCTGCAGTTCACTGTCTGTGTCTGGCATTGATCAGTGGAGTTTCTTTTAAAAAGCAATTTTCCGCTCTTTTCCTTGCAATTTCCAATCCATTTCCAGTGAACAGCGGCGTTGAAGACGCGACAGGATGGAACTTCGAACGTCCTCCCTCGTGCACCGCTTCCACAAGTCGTCAATCCACAATTCTCGACATCCCCAACTCCCCACAACTCAGCCTACAGGAACGACGCGCAGGCTCCCTACGCGGCGCCCCACGATTCCCCGATGAGGCGATGAACGGCGGCGTCAACAGCGCCGCTAGGCCCGGAGGGAGCGTGCGCCTCGGCCGCGCCGCCACCAAGCAACGACCTCCAATCTGTCGACAGTTCTTCGAGGAGCTGCCGCCGCCCGATCCGTCTGAGGCGGAAAACGTCATTCGGGAACAAATGAAAAAGTTGATGAGTCCGGCGAGCGCGCGCAGACAACAATTCCTGCAGTTGCCGAACACGTCGTACGCGCCGAGCGGCGAGATTTATGACGCGTACTGGATGGGTGAGTTCTTTGCGCGTTTTTTGGACGCAAAAACGAGAATGTTTTAGAGGATTCGCTGTCATCGCCCGCGTACTCGACGATCAGTCTCCTGCAAGGCAGCAGCGGTGGTAACGGCGCTCCGCAAACGAGACCAATGTCATCTGGTAGGTTGTGTTATTTCAAATTAGAGCAATTGATTTTGGGTTTTTAACCACTATTAAAGACAAAAATTAGCAAAATAAAAAATTTCTGGGGTATGAGGATTCGAACCCTTGACCTCTTGTTTCATAGACAGCCTCGCTAGCCATTCAGCTAGACAGACAAAACGACTTTCTAGAAAATTCTAGCAAATTCTCATTGTCTAGCTAGCCGAGTGGCTCACACCGCTGTTTATCACTCAAAAAGTCGCAGGTTCGAATTCTATTGAAATCCATTTTTTTTTGTTTTTTCAAATTTTATTTTTCACGTGTTTGAAACCTTCAAAACTTCATTTTTTACTGAGAATTACATGAATAACATGAATTTTCGAAGATTTAAATATTTTGGAAATTTTTTCGAAAATTCAAAAAATAGTGTGTTGGATTACGGTAGTTGACCATTTCCCTCGTTCAGCCTCATCAACACTCCGGCGCCAAGGAAGCATTTTCAACAGAAACTCGTTCCAACTCAACGGAATTCACCCACACGACGTCGCCGTGCGCTTAAAGTCACCAAACGCGAAAACAAGCCAACTCCTCTCTGTAGGTCGCCTCATTCCAGACCAAACCAACTCTATTCTTGCAGAAATTCCCCGTTCTATTCGAAATCCAAGATGCGCTGCCAGATTCTGCCCTCGAATCGGTGTTTCTCGGTCGCGAGTGGGTCTTCAAAGAGCTCTACCAGATGCTCCTAGTCGATCAATGTCAATTTGTGCTTGTGGAGGGTGGTCCTGGCACGGGGAAGACCTCGATCCTCACCCAGATCCTCCTCCACTCCCCGCTGCTCCAAAACAGCGCCAAGAGCAACGGGAATACGGTGGATTCGGGCATCGTCATCTCGTCATCGCAATCGTCACTCCACGAGTCGCCGCAATTGTCGTCGGTGAACTACGAATGGCTCCGCGGGGTCGGCGCTCAAGTCGTCGGCTTCCATTTCTGCCGTTTGGGCTCCGCCGCCAGCTGCTCGATCCCCGAGTTCATCTGCAACCTCGCCGCGCAGTTGATTCGCGTTCCCGCGCTGATGGAATACGTGGAGATCATCGGCAAATCCGGAATTCACCAGAATCTCTTGAGTCTGAGCGAATGCTGCAGACACGACCCGATGATGGTGTTCCGGAAGACGATAATCGAGCCGTTGAAGCAGGCTACAGTACCCGAGGGCTGCTTGATCGTGCTGATCGACTCGGTCGACGAGGCCGACTTTCATAGGAATGAAGATGGCGCGTCGATTGAGTGGTTGTTAGGGAAAGTGAAGGACGAGCTGCCAGGGTACCTGAGGTAAGCGTTATGACCGAACTTGTGACATTTGAAAAATTTGGGATGGGGTGGGAATTGAACCTGTGACCTACGGAGTGATAGACAGCGGTGCTATCCCTTTATCTAAACAGACACTGAACAAAATGTCTGTCATTTGATGTCTGACTGTCTGGTTGAATGGTTAGCACTGTCGTCTAGTAGTCTAGAGGTTGCAGAGTTTAAATTTCGTACGTTCGGTCACTAAAAATTGGCTTCTATGACCGAACGTATGACCTTTCAAAGCATTTCTTCACCATTTTCAAATTTCAGATTCGTCTTGACCTCCTCAAACCGCGCTTCCGTCAAGAATCTGAACGTGCGAACTCTCCAAATCGACGACACAATCCTCGACGAGCGAGTGTTCCGCGACTCGCGTCTCTTCCTCGAATACCGTCTTACTGTAGCGCCGGAGCTCGAGCGACAAATCTGCGAAAGCCGCTCTCGTCTCATCAACTCGTCGCCTTCGTTGGCCGAATTCTTCGACCAAGTGCTCGAGGTCTCGCAGGGAAATCATCTCTTCATTCGGTTGTTCATCGATCTTCTGCAAATCGACGGATTCACGCTGGTCGGAAGCCACGGACTGCGGCAACCTCTCCCCAACGATCTCGCGCAGCTCTATTCGCTCTATTTCGACAGCATCTTTAGGTGAGTTGAAGGAATATTACTTCAAAAAAGTCGCATGTTCGGTCAGTAACAAAAAATTTGTTAAAACTGTTTAATTGTTAAGCGTTAACCAGTCGATCAGACAGAGATGACCACACGCATAGATTGATTAGAATTGTCTAGACAGACCCCACTGTCTGAATTTTTACAAACTGTCTGTCTAGTGAAACGGTTAGCGCTGTTTTCTATCGACCCATGCGTCACAAGTTCAAATCCTCCACGTCCCAAATTTCCGAATTTCCGTCTATTTTCCCTAAAAATGAATTTTTCAGTTCAAATCCGGAACAACACCTCGCTTCGCAAATCCTCTCTGTGATCATCGCCTCGCTCAAACCCCTCGACTCACACGAAATCACTGCCATCCTCAACTCTGCCAACGCCGACCATCCTAGCGTAGACCAAGTGGACGTCGCCTACAGACTCGATCAACTCAATCCGTTCGTCGTCAAGCACAACAACGGAATCTGCCTGCTGCAGCACAATTCCTTCCGCGAGTGGCTCCTCAAGAGCCACGACGTGCGCCACGGTCACATCCTGCACGCGCTGAGGCTCTGCAGGAAGGAGAATCTTCCCTCCGAGGAGCTATTCGAACTCGGTCATCATCTCCTCAAGGCGAATCCGCACAAATACATGCACGAAGACATTGCCGAGGACATGCCACGCACCAAGGACTGTCAGCTCCTGTGGGCGCAGCTGGCCGCTGGCAGCAATCTCTCCAGAGCGCTCCTCTATCCCCGCAACGTTCACTACACGAACAGCAAGGTCTCGCGACTACTTTTACTCGCCGGAGCGAACGCAGACGCGTGTTGGGACTACGAACAGGGCGGCAATAGCCTGCTGGCCAGCTTCTCCGCCGTCGGGAATACGGTAATGGTGCAGTTGCTGATCGAGCACGGCGCGCACGTGAATCGCGAGAATCCGATGAACGGAAAATCGGCGATTGTGATCGCGGCGGGACACGGACACCTCGATGTGGTGAGGATTCTGCGGATCAACGGCGCACCGTGTGGCGAAGCGCTGGTCACAGCGGCTGAGATGAACCACTTGGCTGTTGTGTCCTACTTGCTGAAAGAAGATCAGAAGAGAGCGAACGAGGCGTTTGAGAAAGCGGCCGAACACGGAAATGTCAGGATTTGCGAGGTGCTGCTGGCCTGTGTGGAAGGTTTGGACCTGGCGAAGGGCATGCAGACAGCGTGCAGGAGTGGCCAAGCGCAGACTGTTCAGTTTCTTTTCTCGAGGTTGGTTTTTGAGATCGAAATGATTAGGAAATGAAAATGGCGGAACCGAACATGCGACTTTTGGATTCATAGACAGCAATGCTAACAAGTCGACCAGACAGACAGCAATCGGTTGAATTCAAAACAAGCAGTAAAGTCTAGGCATCGCCGCGGTGTCTAGACAGACACGCAACGTGTGTGGTCAAAATCCAGCCAATTTGCTTTTTGTTTGTCTAGCTGTTAACTGCCGTCTATCAATCCGGAGGTCACGACATCAAATCCGAACGGAGTCTTTAACCTTTTGAATTAGTTATAAATGTCATACGTTCGGTCAGCTTCCTTTCCACAACTCAATCTTCCATTCTAGAGGTGCAAAATTCTCCTCCAACCACTGTGACGACGGCAAATCCGCGCTGATCTGCGCGATCGAAAGCGGATCGTGGGATTTGGTGGTCAACGTGCTCATGAACTCGGGAATCGACGTCAACGCCGACCGAACTTCCGAAGGATTCACTCCGTTGATGGTAGCGGCAAAACATGGTCACGTCGGGCTTGTCGACCTTCTTATCAACAAAGGTAGTCGATATTCTGGCAAATTTTAGCTCAAAATTGACTTTTCAGGCGCTTCCGTGAACGCAGCCGACAAGAAGGGTCGTTCAGCTCTGATGCACGCCGTGGAAAACCATCACATCTCCACTTCGTCGCTTCTACTTGAGCGCGGCGCCAACGCTGCCGCTGTAGACGCCTTCGGCAACACGATTCTCCACGTCATCGCCGAATCGCAGACAACTACAGGTCTAGACAGCTACCTGGACGTTCCTGGCCTGTCCCTAGAGGCAAAGAACGCTGCGGGGCTGAGGCCAGTCGAAGTCGCCATCAAATCCAAGAATTCAGCCGCCGTGGACGCGTTTCTGCGACGTGGTGCTCGCTTGAGGACTGCTTCATGGCAGACAGCGCTGGATTTCGAGCCAAAATACGTCCTCGTCCTCCTCAGGAAGCTCCTCGACGACGCGAACATCCTCTTTCATCGAAAGAACACCGCCGAAGCGCAGCATCGGCTACGGTACGCGCTGAACAAAGCCAACGAGCTGCTGCTGACGTCGCAATGTCAAGTGATTCGTCAAAAGCTGCTGAACGTCAAATTCCAAATCATGGTGACCACCGCCAAGGACCACCGACGTCACGCGCTGATCGCCGAAGCGGTTACGGTACTCGACGACGCGCTCGATATGGTCGATCGTGAGATGGACGGATCGTCCGACCACCGATTCGATCTGATCCTCCTGAGAGCGAAGACCAACTTTGACGGCCAGGACGTGGCCGGTGCGCTGAGAGACGCGGAAGCGGCGGCGAGGATACGACCCGACAACGCCGATGTGCGCAATCTGCTCTCGATTCTGTCGATTCCGAAGAGGCACACGATTGTCGAGACCGGCAGTGTGCTCTCCGTTCATTCTAATCAGACCAAAGTTATGTAAAAAGGATATTTATGAGACGATTTGAGTTTGTAGCGAAGAAATAAATATTGATTTCTGTCAGCGCTGTGGGGCTTCAAAGGTATCAATCATCGCCTTCTGTTCATCCTCGTCAACAATTACGGTATCATTGGTTTGATCGCGATCGCGATCTCGCGATTTGAAACAAACCAACCTGTTACAAGGCATGATCACCAAGAGGATTCTGGAAAATAGACGGAAAGCGAAAAACCAGACAGTTGAATTCTGTCTAGAGGTCTGTCTAGACATTTGACATCTAGACATCTGGGGTCTGTCTAGACATTTGAATTCTAATGAAGCGATGTGTGTGGTCATCTCTGTCTGACCGAGTGGCTGACGCTTTTGCCACTGATGAGGATGAGGCTCTCGACTCGACGATGCGATGCGTGATGCGTGAGAAAGAAGACGCGATCGCTGCCGAGGACAATGTCGATCCAGCGGAGACCGACGGCCATGACGTCGAAGAGCTCGAGAAAACAGTGGTTCGACAAAAGCTGACGATATGAAAGGCGAATTTCCACATACCGACACGACGCTTTCACAAAGGCCCCGTGAAAAGGTCTCCAAAACGCCTCTTCTGATGTTTTAGTCATGAGTCACTCGCCATCGAAAGTTCAAGATGCTCCTTTTAGGACATTCCCGCGCCCTTCCTCCGTACTTAAGACATCTTCCCGCTGCTGTTAAACCATTCGCCGCAATGAAGCTCCTTCTCGTCATCCTCTTCTTCTTGGCCGTTGTCGGAGCTCTTCAGGATGCCACCAAAGTCTCTGCAGGTTGTACTTTATTGTTGAAAGCCAAGAAAACGCGCATTTTTAGACGAAGATTGTGTCGATAGAGCTCCGAATTGCGCTGCAAACAAGCATCTCTGCACTGATTTTGTGTACGGAAGATTGATGCAAGTGACCTGCGCTAAAGTTTGTGGAAAATGTTGATTGGAGAAGATTGGAGAGACTCGAATATAAGGGGATCGGGGACCCTGTAATTGATTATGGTGTTGCATAAAGCTTTCTTAACGAATTTTCTTCATTCTTTGCCGGTACATGCGCAAGCGCATCACTTTCTAGAGGCGACCGTTGGCAGCTTCGAGTTTTCTTCGTTCCGAGAAGCAGTTTTCGGCGTCAGGAGCTTCGTAGCTTCGTACCAGCGGTCGTCGGAGGTTTGAACTCGATTTGTCCGCTCGATGAATCTGCAAAACTGAAGCAGAAAATGACGAAAAGGACGAAAACTTAAACTCACTCGGTGCTGGGACGACGATGTTCACTGGGTCGCGCTTCTCCTTTCGGCCAGGCACTAGAGGTTTCGCCTTCTTGAACTCCAGGTAGCTCGGGATCATCATCACGACGAATCGGTACGCGGCGCCGGAATCAAGCCGTCCGCGAATCCAACGAGCACGAGTTTGATCATCGTCTAAACAACAAAATGATACAAAAACGCGGAATCGGACGACAAACCACGGAATTCGGGCAAATCTATCCAAACAGCGGTTGCATCCCACGCGCGTTGTCTTCGGCTTGAACATAACTTCTCGGCTCTGAATTGCTGGAGAGCAGCTCTGCGGTAAGCGGGATTGTGATCTGGAACGAAAAGCGATAAATTCACCGGGGGAAACAAAATTAGATACACTTGAAAAAGCGAGACCCCTTTAAGAAACCCCTTTTAGAGACCCCTTTAAGAAACCCCTTTTAGAGACCCCTTTAAGAAACCCCTTTTAGAGACCCATTTTAGAGACCCCCGCTGTGGTTCCGCCACGGCCATGGTGTCAACTCATCATCTAATTAGATTAAGTTCTGTTCGCCGTTCTTTTGGAACTTTTTGCATTGCGCATTCTAACGATTCTCGCTTGTTGCAACGCCGATGCTGATTCACGCGATGATAACGACGCCGCTGAACGCCGCTATTTGTCCAGAAATCTCGATGTTCTCGAAAGCGATGTTCTTTTTGCAACTCGGGCATTTTCAATTGATTTCCGCTTAATGAGACGTTGTTCTGTTCTGTAGTGTCTGTTGATTGATCTGAGGGCCCTTATTGTTGGGACATTTCTTGGGGAACTCATTTCCCACCCTACGCCAAATCTTATGACCGTTCTCTGTGAAATATGTCTCTGATCTTTACGATTGTCGGTGCGTATTACAAATAAAATAAAATAAATCTGACGTTGGTTGTTGTTGCACACTTGTTGAAACGCACACGGACCTCCGCCGCCAAGACACAAACAGAGCGTTTATTGCGAGATCAACACGAAACGAATGAGAATTGCGAGTTTTAATCGGAGATTGTGGCCCTAAAGAGGGCCGTTGGGTGGGTGAACGAGATGCGATCCTTCGTTTAGTCCTCCTTCTCGGAAGCGCCCTTCTTGGGGAGAAGCGACGCCTGGATGTTGGGGAGAACACCTCCTTGCGCGATGGTCACGCCGGAGAGGAGTTTGTTGAGCTCCTCGTCGTTGCGGACGGCGAGTTGGAGATGGCGAGGGTTGATGCGGGTCTTCTTGTTGTCGCGGGCGGCGTTTCCGGCCAACTCGAGCACTTCGGCGGCCAGGTACTCGAGCACGGCGGCCAGGTAGACGGGAGCGCCGGCTCCGACGCGCTCGGCGTAGTTGCCCTTGCGGAGCATGCGGTGCAGACGACCGACGGGGAACTGGAGCCCGGCGCGCGAGGAGCGCGTCTTCGACTTGCCAGAGGTCTTGGCCTTGCCACCTTTACCACGTCCGGACATTTCGATCGTTGAGGAGAGAGAAGAGTCGAGTGTACAACACACTTGGATGCAGTGACCGCGTGCCGCTCGTCTTTATGCGCCTCGATCGGGGCGCGTCCGCCCTCGCGCAGACTCCGCCTCGCGCCCCGCTTCGCGCGTAAAAGGGCGCGGGAGAGGCGAGTCGACCATTCAACACTCGTTGTTTTTGTGCGTTTATTCGACATCATGCCGCCCAAGCCGTCAGCCAAGGGAGCCAAGAAGGCCGCCAAGAGCCAGAAGACCGCCCGTACCGGAGAGAAGACGAAGAAGAGAAAGTCGCGCAAGGAGAGCTACTCCGTCTACGTGTACCGTGTGCTCAAGCAGGTGCACCCCGACACCGGAATCTCCTCCAAGGCGATGTCCATCATGAACTCGTTCGTGAACGACGTCTTCGAGCGCATCGCCGGCGAAGCCTCGCGCCTCGCCCACTACAACAAGCGCTCCACGATCTCGTCCCGCGAAATCCAGACCTCCGTGCGCCTCATCCTCCCCGGAGAGCTCGCCAAGCACGCCGTCTCCGAGGGAACCAAGGCCGTCACCAAGTACACCAGCTCCAAGTAAACGACCGACTGGCTCCGCGAGTAACGTCGCATCTTCCCCACCCAACGGCCCTCCTTAGGGCCACAAATCAGATAAAACTCTTCCTCATTTCGCGTGACGGCCTGCATTTCCGTTTCCTCATCCTCGTTTTTCTGGATTTTCTGTAGCGTCGCGTTCGCTGTCCACCTGCTGCAGAATCGATTCACGAAAAAACGGCGCGAAAATAACGCGCCAAATGGTGACCTCTTCAGCAAAAACGACAGAAGAGAACGTTCGAGGGAGCGCATCTGCTTGCGCCGAAAGCAACAACACAGCATACGCACATAATTGCAGCTTCCTGGCTTCAGCTCGGGACAAGCAGCACACAATCCAGAAAATTCAATATATAGTTTGTTCAGTTTCTTCAGCTCGGGAACAAGAAATGGAGAAACAACAGCTTCCATTTAATTTACTTCCAACGAAAGAGGCTGCACAGCGCAGGCGTTGCGCACTCCACACTTTCCAGAGGCGACCGCTGGCAGCTTCGAGTTTTCTTTCTTCGGAGAAACGGTCTTCGTCGTCGGGAGCTTCGCGGCGGTCGTCGGAGGTTTGAATTTGTCCGCTCAACGATCTGCAAAACTGAAATGGAAAATAACGAGAAATACGGAAACTGGAACTCACTCGATGCGGGGACGACGATGTCTTTGCGCTTCTCCTTCGGCGTCCGCGTGCTGTTCGCAGAGTGCTTTGCGCGTCATCGGAGGTTTCGCCTTCTCGCGTTCGTTGGCGGATAACCGGCGGTCGCTGGCGCGTTCACCTTCTGCACGGGATCTTCGGTGCCAGCAGGGCTCAGGATCGTCAGCACGGTGAATGGAATCGGGTGCGCGTGGTCTTCAGCTTGAACATAACTCCTCGCTTCCTGGATTCTCTGTGGTAGCCCGGCATGTAATCTGGAACAAATTTAGGTAAATTTACGAGAAAAAACGAAAGAAATGATCACGCCTGCTCGCGAGTTGTCCGCAGCCTGACGCACGCATTTTAATTGATGATATCCTCGCAATTTTCATCGAATTTACGTCCCTACGATCGGTGGCAAGCGAGAATGGCGTGGAGCGCCGACAACAGAAACTCGAGCGCCAACTTCGCTCTGCGGAATTATGGAGGAGCGACGGATTTACATGAGTTTGTCCACAAAAACTCGGCAAAAAGTTTTGTAGAGTCGCACGCAACGCATTTTGATGGACGCAGTTTCCTCGAACTCTCAATCCAGGCGATCGGGCGAGGAGAGCGAGGTCGAAAACTCGTTGATCGAGTAAATGGAATCACGTCGCTGATCGAATCCGCGCGCGAAATCGTGGCGAACAGGCAACGCTCGTCGCGCCGGAGTGCGTCGAGTGCGTCCAATCGATCGATGAATTTTGGCGCGAAAACGACGATCTTTCGAGTGCGGTGGTGCGCGCTCCCTGATTTGAATGCTGAGCCTCACTGAGCAGACGCGCGTGGACATCGAACGACCAGAATATTCCGTGTGGTGATCGCCACCAGCGATCGATGAATTTGGCGGGAAATTGGCGCGTGTGTCTTTCTGATAAAATTCGCTCTGCGACGAGCGCTTACAATCAGTAGAGTTCATTCAGAAAGAGTGCCTCACGGACAAATCCGCGGAATAGTTTAGTTTTATGAGATTTGTGGCCCTAAAGAGGGCCGTTGGGTTGGTTGCTGGATGGAGCGCCGAGTCGCTTAACCTCCGAAAACCGTAGAGAGTTCTGCCTTGACGCTTGAGGGCGTAGACGACATCCATGGCGGTGACGGTCTTGCGCTTGGCGTGCTCGCAGTAGGTGACGGCGTCGCGGATGACGCCCTCGAGGAACGACTTGAGGACTCCGCGGGTCTCTTCGTAGATGAGGCCGGAGATGCGCTTCACTCCACCGCGACGGGCGAGACGACGGATCGCGGGCTTGGTGATTCCCTGGATGTTGTCGCGGAGCACCTTACGATGGCGCTTGGCGCCTCCTTTTTCCGAGTCCTTTTCCTCCCTTGCCACGGCCAGACATGATGATAACGAACGAACGAGTCGAATGGTTGACCGCACCGTCCGCCCGCGCCCTTTTATTGGCGTGTGAGCCGCCCATCGGGGCTCGGAGGCGCGCCCCGACCCGCCTCCCGCTCTCACAACATAAGCGCGCGCGCCCTGGCTGCGTTATCATTCATCGTAATGGCCCGTACCAAGCAGACCGCGCGCAAATCGACCGGAGGAAAGGCTCCCGCAAGCAGTTGGCCACCAAGGCCGCTCGCAAGTCGCGCCCGCCACCGGAGGCGTCAAGGAAGCCCCATCGCTACCGTCCCGGAACCGTCGCCCTCCGCGAGATCCGTCGCTACCAGAAGTCGACCGAGCTGCTCATCCGCAAGCTCCCCTTCCAGCGCCTCGTCCGCGAGATCGCCCAGGACTTCAAGACCGACCTCCGCTTCCAGTCGTCCGCCGTCATGGCTCTCCAGGAGTCCGCGAAGCCTACCTCGTCCGGCCTCTTCGAAGACACAACTGTGCGCGATCCACGCCAAGCGCGTCACCATCATGCCCAAGGACATCCAGCTCGCTCGCCGCATCCGCGGAGAACGCGCCTAAGCGCCCTGTGCTATCACACCAACCCAACGGCCCTCTTTAGGGCCACAATCTCTGAGTAAAACTGATTCTCCGGCGCCAAAAGTCGCATTTCTCTTGGCTCTGCTTTCCTCTGGTGATCGCGACTCGTTTTCGCGCCATTTTCATCTGCGTTGTCAGCACACGAATGGTCTCGACGCGCTCGTCTTGAGCAGAAACTGCTGTTGAGCATCCGCTCGTTCGCGCAATCTTCATCAACCGATTTCTGTTTGCATAAAGGAGAATAAACACGAGTTTGTGATTGTCGGACCGCGTTGCCCAGTAAAGCCTGCACCTTCCGCCTTCGTCGTCGGTGGAGTTGTCAGCATCCGCGGATACTGAGGACACTCGTTTGATTCACGTTCGACCGCTCGAAACGTTCACGAAGGAATCGCGCCGGCGCCGATTCGCTGGATGCTCATTGTTGAAAATTCGCATTTCGCAAAAACGCAAGTGAGAGCGAATCCGTTTTCCGCGCGAACGCGCGGTTGATTCGGTTGCGCACTGTTGTCCATGCGATCATAAGCCGCTGTATCTGCGAGTTTGTGAATGTCGGGCCGCGTTGCCGGAACGTCGCAACGTCTTCACTCGCATCGTTTTGGCGCGACAAGGAGATCAACGCAAGCGCTGAATAGCCGCCGTCCGTCGAAAATTGACGGTTTTCCGGTCGATTTCATCGGAGCTCTCCGTCGCCACATTTATCGATCTACATTTTGCATTTTCCCGCCAAAACACTCGACCAGCGCGCCTTTTTTTTGGCGCGAGCACACGGACCTCCGCCGCCAAGACACAAACAGAGCGTTTATTGCGAGATCAACACGAAACGAATGAGAATTGCAAGTTTTAATCGGAGATTGTGGCCCTAAAGAGGGCCGTTGGGTGGGTGAACGAGATGCGATCCTTCGTTTAGTCCTCCTTCTCGGAAGCGCCCTTCTTGGGGAGAAGCGACGCCTGGATGTTGGGGAGAACACCTCCTTGCGCGATGGTCACGCCGGAGAGGAGTTTGTTGAGCTCCTCGTCGTTGCGGACGGCGAGTTGGAGATGGCGAGGGTTGATGCGGGTCTTCTTGTTGTCGCGGGCGGCGTTTCCGGCCAACTCGAGCACTTCGGCGGCCAGGTACTCGAGCACGGCGGCCAGGTAGACGGGAGCGCCGGCTCCGACGCGCTCGGCGTAGTTGCCCTTGCGGAGCATGCGGTGCAGACGACCGACGGGGAACTGGAGCCCGGCGCGCGAGGAGCGCGTCTTCGACTTGCCAGAGGTCTTGGCCTTGCCACCTTTACCACGTCCGGACATTTCGATCGTTGAGGAGAGAGAAGAGTCGAGTGTACAACACACTTGGATGCAGT
>MQUG01001447.1:0-15729 GCA_007213375.1 Steinernema feltiae | reverse complement strand
GGAGAACAACAAAAATTGGTTGACTCAGATAGGAATTAAGTGGAATCAGATCAGTACAATTTTTAAAACAGCTTTGGTAAGCATTTTAAGCATCAGCGAATATGCCGGAATTCAGCAAATTGAACGCGTTCGTTTATGCTTAGACAACCAAAAATGAAAGCTCCTGCATTCCCTTAGCAGAAATCTCCTTGTTCTCGCAAAAATTGATCACTTCTTTATGAATTCACGGTGAAATTGTCGGTGCAATCACCGAAAACCTCGTCAAAGTCTTGCGATTTTGGGACCCAAACGCAACTCCCAAAAATATACTTCACATGGAATTCGAGGCGCATCTGAATACCAAAAATTAAAAATGCTCTGGAACTCGCTTAGCAGATTGTTATCAAAAATCGCAAAAATGATTAAATCTTTGCCTGCAGAACGCAGCATGATCGGATCCACACTCACTCACTCACCTTAGAGCAGAAACAACGAAAAGCGACCACAAAACGCTCGCTCCGAGCGCCCAGCTGTTAATGAGCGCGTCGTCGAAGAGGAGGCCGCCGACGTTTTTGAGTGATTTATTCGCTCGTAGACTCCTCGTGATCGTTCATCTGAAAATCAAAAAATTGGATTTTATGTGGGAGGATCATGGATTGGCACACCGGATGCAAAAATATCCATCGTTCGGTATTGCACCTGTTAACGGAATGGAGAAAAGCATCAAAACTGAATTTGTTAATTTTGTTTTGCACACGAGATGAAAAATTTAACTAAAATAAAGAATGTTGCATTGACTCTGATTAAACCAGAAAAAAAGCAAATTTACAAAATTGGTTTTTTAATTAAATTAAAATTTCGGCCAAAGATTATTTGAGAATTATTTGAAAACAGCAAACATTTAAAATCTGGAAAGTGAATGCTACGTGAAAAATGTGTTTAATTCATGAGCTGGATTCAGAGTACATCGCGCGAGGGCCTTGCGATTCCCGCTCGAGAATCGCAGGGCAATCGCAATCCAGCTATGTGAAGTTAGTTGTATGTTGTTGAACCTGCGAACAAAAATAAAAATGAATTTACAAGTTGAATTTTAAAATTGTTGCAATTTACAGAAAAATATGTCTGTTGCTAAATGACAAAAAAATACCATTTTGTACAGTGTTGCTTGTAATCGCAACACGCTATGTTTCCAGCAATTGAAGACCAGCGGCCACCAACAATTTATGTAAATGAGAACTGAAATCGTGACTATCTCTCTCTTACGTTCATTCCTAGTCTCTTTTATGTTACCCCATTATGAATCTTTGCAATATTGTCAGTGCGTAAATTAAATAGATTAAATGCAATCGGTAGACTTTGAGTGAAGTTATATGTAAGTTGTATTTGTAAAATCGATTTTTAATTAAAAAATATCCCTTATAAGTGCGTGTAGCGCCAAAACAACCAAAAATACCATTTTTTGTTTATTTATTTTTTATTTAAAAAAACGATATTTGCAGAGTGAAATCGCGATTTCAAGGATTGTGTAAAGCAAAAAAAAAAAAAGAAAAAGAAATTTAAATTAAATTACGCATGAACGCATGCGCCGAATCAAAAATTAATATGAATTTTCAACAACTTTGAAATTAATGAAAAAGTTGTTTACAAATTTATTGAAATATTTAAATTCCTTCTTCTCCGATGAACAAGGGAATTTTCAGTTTCACACAAAACTACTTAACCTGGAACAGCTCTGGATCCTGGTCACAACTTACCACGTTTCCTGCAACTGTAGAGAAGAACTGATTTCATGGATTGCGTAAAGCCAAAAAAAAGAAAGAATACTTGAAAATACAAAAATTCGCGTTTGCAAAAATCGTCTGTTTTTGTTTTCGTTGTGAAAACATGCTCGGAATGTTCCTATGGAATCGGCAAAAAGTTCAACAAAAAAATCAATCTGTGTAACGAGTAAATTATCTTTGAACAATTAAACTTTTGTTAAGTCAAGTGCACCACTTGATTTTTAAAATATTGAGGTTAAATCAGGCCGCATTTGGGCACTCTGTTTTTTGCTAGATCACAATAATCGTGATTATCTCTCTCCACCCTACGTTTATTCCCAGTCTCTTTTATGTTACTCCATTATGAATCTTTGCAATATTGTCAGTGCGTAAATTAAATAAATTAAATGCAATCGGTAAGTGAACATATGTAAGTTGTATTTGTAAAAAAGTGTATTTTCAAGTTGAATTGGAAAAAACACGATTTAATAAAAAAATATCCTTTATATCGCGAGTAAAGCCAAGACAACCAAAAATACCATTTTTTTAAAATTTTATTTTTTATTTAAAAGTTTATTTGTAAAAAATGTTTTTTCAAATTGTTGAACGAGCAAAAATTTACAGAAAACGATGTCTGTTAAATTTAAAAAACCATTTTTAATTTAAAAAAACCTTTGGGTATAGCGCAACAATGCCTAAAAATACCACTTTTTTAAATCGGTAGATTTTTGTAATGGGAACGCATGCGCCGAATCAAAAATTAATTTGAACAATTGAATTTGAGTTTCAACAATTTTGATTGTTTACAAAAATTGTTTACAAAATTATCTAATTGAATTCCTTTTTCTCTTTAAATTTTAAAAGTTGAATTGGAAAAAGCGATTTAATTAAAAAATATCCTTTATAGCGCTTGTAGCGCCAAAACAACCAAAATACCATTTTATTTTTCATTTAAAAAACGATATTTGTAGAGAAGAACTGAAATCGCAATTTCAAGGATTGTGTAAAGCAAAAAAAGAAAATTAAATTATACAATCGGTAGACTGTTATACGTTTGAAGTTATTTGTAAGTTGTAAAAAATGTATTTTCAAATTGAATTTTCAAATTGTTGAACGAGCAAAAATTTACAGAAAAATATGAATTAAAAAAACCATTTTTAATTTAAAAAAAATTGTTTGGGTATAGCGCAAAATGCCCAAAAATACCACTTTTTTTAATCGGCAGATTTTTAGTTTGAAAGCTTGTTTAAAAAAACTGCTTAACCTGGAACAGCTCTGGATCCTAGTCACAACATGACACGTTTCCTGCAACTGCATTAAAGAGCAGCGGCGATCAACGATGAATGTTTTGCGTAAAGCAAAAAAGAATACTTGAAAATACGAAAATTCACGTCAGCAAAAATCGTCTGTTTTTGTGTTCATTGTGAAAACATGCTCGGAATGTTCCCATGGAATCGGCAAAAAATTTAAAAAAAAAAAATTCAATTTGGTATGTAACGAGTAAATTATGTACTGTACTAAACCGTAAGATTTAAAAACTAAAAGAGATCAACGACGATCGTTAATCGATAAAAATAATGCTCAAATCAAATGTCGCAAGAATACCATAAACTTGTCACAACTGGAAACGACCGAAAATGAAAAAGAACGGATTTAAGAAGACGTATATAAACTGCCAACAACTCAGCTAAATTACATAATCGCACTTCCAAAATTCTCAAAACCGCCTAGCACAGGTACTTCAAAAAGCGCATTTTTACATCAAAATTGACTCCAACCGGCTGTCCATCCTCCAAAATCAGAGTGAATCATTGTCCTCCAATGCATTCCCAAACCAATCCGCCCTGACGGTTCTATTGGCTGTGCAAACAAGCTAGTCACTCGCTAATTCAACGATTTTGAATCGAATTTGACGGTTGATTCTGCGGATTATTGAGCGCACAGACAACATTTTAGCTTCCACGGTTTTTTTTCATTCTTACATTTTAGTTTTTTGTTGAAAACAAGAGATGCACTTTTAAAACCAAAAATTATATCGTACCATTTTTGTTTTTTGTTTGTTTTAAGTTTAATTATTGAAAATGAGGCTTGAGGCTAACCTTGGCAAACTAAAAGGATTTGGCTAACCGAAAAAACTGGAAAAATTAGTTTTCATAAAAGCTGAGAAATTTAATTTTATTTTGTAGAAAAAAACGAAAAATAAGAGTAGATATCTGTGAAAAAAATTAAATGAATTAAAATGAATAAATGAAAATTAAAAACCTTTTCAGCTGTGTAACGTAAAAAACGAGGAAAATAAGTTGGTTAAATAAATTTAAACAGGCGAGTTTTGTTAATTTGGACCACAGTCAGCTAGCTAACAATAAATCTACTTATATAATTTTTACAAGCATAATTTGAAATATTTTAAAAGTATTTCGAAAAGTAAAAGTATATAAAACCATAAAAAAAGCTTTATTTAAATTTTAAAATTTCAATTTAAAATTTTAATTCATTTAAATTAAACATCAAAATTAAAAAAAAAGTATTTGAAAACCACCAAAAATTATCGCGTTTCATAAAAATTTGTTTCATTATTTGATTAAAAAATGAATTACCTTTGTCGTTGAAATCTCCTAGCAGGAGGAGAGATTACCAATGTTCTGGCGCGTAAACCAAGCGTTTGCTAATAATGAAGACAGCAAAAAATAAAATCAATGAACGGGATTTACGTATGCTGTGCACGTCACACTATTTTACGTCAAGATAAGATAGGATACAAAGTTTTACGATTCAAGGCGTGTTTAAGCACATTTAACCACACATTAAATGTCAAATTCATTTATGAAAGAAGTGCACGATTAATAAAATTATAAATGTTTGTCTCTTATAAAGGTTTTGCTAAATCGTCATGCAAAAAGTTGCAAAAATGCATTAAAAAATAGAGAAAAATTGTTATATTGAAATGCCTTGAGATCATTCATTTGCATGATATTGAAGGTTTTAAAATAGCACAATTAAATAGCACTCTACTCGGACCGTTCTAATCTAAAAATGGTTGCTAACAAATCCAACTTTTTCACATTAAATCTAATTCGATTTATTTAGGCTTTCGTTAAAAAATCTAATTTAGAAAATCGATGATGACTTCAAAAATACATAGAAATACTTGAAATACAATAGTTAGATAAACCCGGTGCATAACCGAATTCACAAAAATGAAAAATAATTATTTTTTTTCCATTCATGAAGTTTATGCAAAAAGATTCTTTCGCATAAATCGCAAAAAGCATATATTCACAATTTAAGAAACATACGAAAAGCATCGTTTTCGTTTTTTTTTTCAATTTTGTATATTCATGGTTGGCGCCACGAATATCAAAAAAGCATTTATTGTATCTGTTACTAACAAATTTGGCAGTTTTTCCCGTATTTGGCCAATTATAAGAAGAGAAAATAATATTAATAGAAAATTGAATTATTGAAAACAGTTTCTCTTAATTGAAATGAGAAAATTGTCGCAGTGAGTTCTTGCAGCAGAAGCTGCTGACAAAAAATAAACGGTTTTTTGAATTTTGCTTTACTTGCTGAGCCTGTATAAAAGGTTCGTAATTTAAAAAATATACGAAAACCTTATAATAAAATGAGCTAGTGTAACCACAGCCGAAAGTGATCCCCAAAAAAGAAAAAAGCTCTCCTAAAAATGAATAAAAAACCAAACCAACTTTCACGCGAATTTACAATGCAAATATCACACTTCGGAACATTTAAGAGTAAATGCTCAGGAGCGAGAACGGAAGAACCAAAAATAAAGGCTTCGTTTTATCGACAAATATAGAAAAAGCAGAGATTTTAGTGAGAAAGTCTCTGAAAGGAAACTACACGATAATTTCCGCAACATCAATGCATTTGAGGTGAAAATACCGGCGGTCGGCGGGTCAAATGGAGATGGCGCTCTCGAAATAGAACTCGGAACTGGAATTGACATCGATGCGTCACTTTCATCGCCGTTTTGGCGCTCTGCTCTCCACTCTGTTTACACGCACGGAATGCGCTCATTTGCATAGCGGTGTGATCAATGAGCTGTGAGGGAGGAAGGATTTGTGGGACGCTGAAGTGACAACGCAAAGTACAGAAACGGAAATACCGTAAAACAAACAAAAATTTCATAATTTGCAAATTTCATTCCGTCAATGTGAACAGTTATGTTGTCCTTAGCTTAATTATATGGAAATTTAAAAAAAATTAAAAAACAATGAACGGAATCCGAATCATTCAAAAATTCAACTGTATAATTTACTTAACTTTATAAAAAGTGTTTTTTTTAAATTTAATTTATCCCATCAAAAGTCAGTCGCTTGGATTTTGCCCTTTTCGCACATTTGGCTTATACAAGCCATGATCAACGCGGTGAAAAGCTAACAATTTTTGCGCGTGCACTAGTGTGAAACATTTGGGAATCACATGAATATAGTACAGAAAGAGATGGGGAATACGACTAAAGTAAGCGCAAAAGTCTTGAAAACACATTTGTTTTTCGACTGAACTTTTGGGCGACCCTGTTAAATGCAAAAATAGAAATTTCAAACCGTGAGTTCAAAATGAAGTAATGGAAAAATTAAAGTTAATTTTCCTAAACGCTTAGCAAACATATGAATTTGCGAAAACAGCTTCTGATAATTACAATTGAAGAAAAACATTGAACTGATTGACTGATTGGAGCCTCTTCTAAATTCATTAGAAGTTTGTTTTTATAAAAGCAGATGATTTAATCGTCGGAACTACTAAAGGGCTGCGAAATGTGCGCCATAACAAAAAAACCATATGATTAATTATCTGATTAATTTGTGTTTGCAAAGTTTTTTTTTAATTTTGGATTTTTGTATGTTGTCAAAAAAATAATTAAAAAGTGGAAATATTTATTTGCGTTTTTCGCTGATTTAAAAATTAAAACTTAAAATCTTCTTTAAAATGAAAGGAGATTTGATGTTAGCGCATAAACTCGTTGAGAAAATGACAAAAGCTTCAGAAATAGTGACTTCATCAGAATTGCTGACAGTTGTCGCAAAAGCAGCTTTAAAAACGGACACAAATAATTTGCAGATTTGTGTGTTGCAACGGAATGAGAGGACAATTGCAATGCCTAGATTCAATTGACGTTTAGATGAAATTGCAAAAAAAAGATAACAAGCAAAAAATTGCTCTATTTCGAATTGATTCTCCAACAAGACGGAAACAAAAATTTAAATTTCGTTCAAAGAGAAAAACGAACTTATTTTTCATTCAATTGATGGAAAAAAGTTTAAAAACGATTTAATTTAATTGAATTCGATGTCTACCTCGTATTACTTTATATTCGCTTCACAAGTAGCACGATTAGCCGATTATCAGACATATCGGCCTGACATGTTTAGTGTATTTTAAAAAAAGCATGCTAGCTCTTCTTAAACAACGTGAATTTGAGAAAAACCGCCGGTGATGATTACAATTTAACAAAACCAAAATAAAATCATTGGAACTTTTTCTAAATTTCGCGTAGCAAAAGAATTTTGTTTTTTGTAAATACGCCGGATGTATTAGTCATCGCATCTACCAACGGCAGCCAAATGTGCGCCATAACAAAAATACAATATGATTATTTGCGCGATTAACAAACGAGGCGCTGAAACAATTGTGGTAAATTTACTTTTTCAATTCTGATGAATGAATTTATGAATTTTCGAAGCTTTCTATTCAACGATAGGTTCAGCAGTTAAGCGCCAAAAATGAAAGCGCAGCTATTGACTGAGTTTGTTCAAGTACATATATTAATTTCTATTATAACCCAAAAATCTTCCCTGCTACAAAAAAAATGATAGTTCCGGGACTTCAGAAAATTTGAATTACAACAATAGTAATAAAATATTAATTTTTAAGCGTATTCTTTGTTCGAAATCGTCCAACTGACACTAGGCAGATCTTGGGATCACCAAAAATTGTTTAAAATATCGCTTATTATTTGGTCCATAGGCCGCTAACAGCTGAATGTATTCGTTTGAATGCCAAGTTAAAAAAAGAGTTTTGTAAATTCTTTTAAAATTCAATTTTAGTTCTGTGTTGTTTAGTTTAAAGAATCGATTCTCTTTACAAATGAGGCGATTATTTAGGTCTGTCAGGTCTGCAACGCGGCAAAAATTTTGATTTTTTTAATTGACCAAAAAAAGAAGTTAAAATAAGGATTATTCTCAGCTTCCTACAATTTGCGATAGATACTTGTTTAAAAAACAGAATTTTAGTTTATTTTTAAATTGGTCGTAAATCTCTGAAAAATGGCGTGAAAAGCATCAAACGTAATTCTGTTAATCAAATTGTTGCATTTGATCATTAAAGCGGTGAGTGGTGCCAATTCCTGAACAAAAATCAATTAAAAACCATTCCCATTATAGGACTCTAATGATCAACAATTCAAGTCAGTCAACTCGTTCGTTATTTAATTTTTAAAATTTATCAAGTCTTAATAATGAATGACATAACATAAATTCACTTTTTCACATACGGTCACTGATGTCTGTGACAAAAATAAGACTCCTTTTTTAATTCACGTACGCCTTGTGTGCGAATCACGCTTGTTCGAAGGGGATCAAATAGAAGAAAACAACGATCCAAAAATTAGTTTGCTTAATGATTGCACTGGTGCTGAATTTGTGATCTTTCCTGCTACAAATAATACTTCCGGGACTTCCAAAGATCTGAAAATAGCAACAATAATAAAAGTGTTAATTTTTCAGCGTTAAACGAGTTGTTTGTTGGCATCAAGTGCAAAATGTTGCGTTAGATAAAACGTGTGGCAACCTGAAAAGAAAACAATTTGGAATTGTTTATTATTTGTTTGAAACGATCCAGCTGGCAGATCGTTAAAGTTACAAAAATTGTTGAAAATATCGCTTATTAATTGATCGCCTCTAACTGCTTTAACTTTGTACTTTAATTGTATTCGTTTGGATGGCCTGCTTTAAAAAAAGAAGAAAAAAAAGTTTCTTGTAAAAAAGACTTTTAATGTAAAAAAAAGTAAAAAAAAATAATTTTACATTACTGGAAAATGTTAGAATTATCGCGATATCCTCAAAAATTGCTTGTAATGCCTCACATAGATTGCCTTATGATTTTGTTCTTTTAAAATTCAATTTTACTTTTGTGTTGTAAAGTTTAAAGTCGATTCTCTTCACAAAAGTTATGATGGTTCCAAGCCAAAAAAATGTGAAAAAAATTGATGATTACCTCAACAACAAAAAATTTGTTTCAAAATTTAATTTAAAATGATAAAATCAAAGCTGATTAAAATGAAAAATAATTCAATAACAAAAAGTCGATTGATTAAAATGTTATAAAAATAAAGATTACCTTCAGATATTTCTTATTCAGTGTTCTAATCCACTTAAAGTAAGACGTAACGATAAATAAATTTTTGATATTTTGAATCAAAATTCTCTGCGCTTGACTCTGCTAAAAAATAATTTCTGTGGCGAATAAATGCCACACAATCAAAAAGGTATTTTTTAAAATTATATCAAATTTTATTAAATTGATTTATGCACAGGCACTACTGCACGATTCATAATGCTTTATGCTCAGACTAAAATCTGAAACGAAATCAATAATTGGACATGGCTGGTCAAAATGTATTTTATTTTGCTATTAAAGATTGCTCTATGCTGTAGTTTTAGCAGATTTGCGATGTAAAACGTTGAAACCGCTGAAGCCAAAAATAAACTCGTTTAAAATCTTTGTCCATTATTCCAACTGTCGAGGTCCTTGATGCACAGATGCACAGTTATGCCCTGTCATGCGTTGTAAAACCATTGTTGATTTCTTGACCACAAAAGTCTCTGAAGATAAAACATTCTTGCGTTTGTTTTAGTCAACAAAATTCGGTTAATCGCAAAAGTCGCGAACAAATTTGATTTAAAAAATACAATTTTAAATACAATTTAAATTAAAATTAAAATTTTAAATTAAAAAAATACAAAAAAAATAAAATTTAAAAAACAAAAACGCAAAAAATCTTAATAAAATAGCTAAAGAATGTGGCCAAAAGGTACAAGGCTACTAGCATTTTATAATTATTTATTTTAATCTTAATTCATAATTGTTCATAAAATACGTTTAATTCGTCAACCAAAAAAATGAATTTTTTCAACGATCGGCAACGAAGCACATCGCGGAGGAAGTCACAAAAATTCTTTTTTATTTTGGGAAATGCCGAAATATAGTACTTCCAGTTGGTCCCAAAAATAAACACTCTTTTACTCTTTTACTAATATATTTAACCTATTTATCCATTATTCCAGTTGTGGAGGTCTTTGATACACAAATGCACACTTATTTTTTATTTTAATTCATACAATCGATAGAAGTCCGGAATTAAGCAAAAAGCAAAAATTTATAAAAAATTACAATTCTTGTCCTGAGAGCACAAAATGATTGCAAAAGAAGAATTTCTATCATTTGCGTTAAATGGAAGAGTTTTGAAGATGTTGAAAAAATGTTGATACAAATTACTGTGACTGCCAAGTACAAAAAAGCCGATTTAATTTAATTGATTTATGCATTTGATTATCTGATCTAAAACGAAATCATTAATTGGACATGGATGTTCAAAATGTCAATAAAAATTAATTTTATTTGCTATTAAAGATTGCTCTATGCTGTAGTTTTAGCAGATTTGCGATGTAAACCGTTTAAACCATTTGAAACTTCCAGTCGGTCCCAAAACAAAACACTCTTTCACCCACACGCATAGGAGAGTGATTGACAATCCAATTTAAAAGCAGCATTCTCATAAAATTCGTCAACCAAAAAAATTGAATTTTCTTAACGACAGACAACGAATGACAACGAACGTCGAATGGAAATGTTTCAAGTTCTACATTTCTTTTATAAAAATTCAAATTTAGCACAAACCGTGCCTTTCCCAGGGAATCTATAATATTTATTAGCCGTTAAAAAAACGGAAAATCACACAACGCTCTCTTGTTTTCAGCTAATTAACTGAATAAAACAAAAAAGGTAAAAAAATAATTTAATTGTACGGACCAATCAGTTTAAATGTAAAATCAAATCAAAAATTTCTCAGAAACTCTTAATTTACGCTCCCAATGTATTCTTCACTCGCCCTCCGCCAGAGAATTTAATTTCTAACAGTGTAATATCAAGGTGATAATATAAGTTGTCTCGTAAAACGTGACTACCAAATTAACAAATAAATTAAAATAATTGTTGTGTGTGGAAGTGTGGGCCAATGAGAAAAAAAAGCATTTTTTTAATGTAAAATTGAAATCAAAAGTTTTTATTTTTTTAATTTGACGAAAAGAAATAAAATTTGTTTAAAAATTTAAAATCAAGTTATAAAAGTATTCACCAGAACAAAGTGAGGTGCAAAACACAAGTTGCAAAATTTTAAGCAAATTGGAATTGTTCCACCAAAATTGCTCCAGTATTCCATGATAAAGAAAGGCCGCATGTTCGAGAAGCAGCAAAACAAGCTGTTATGCTCATTCTGTTATGTACAATATGTATGTAAAATGTTGTTATATGTACAAAAATAATGATTAAAGACTTGAAGACTTTAGTAGTGAATATTTTGTTTTGAATGCACGCAATCAAAAACAAAAAAAATCATTCACTTATCTCTCCAGACTAAACGAGTTTGAAAGTGTTGTGAAAGCGGAGGGCAGTTTCAATCCCAAAAATGATTTTAATACGCGATTTACTTTGGTCGACAACTTTTTTTTGCATTTTGCAATTTGTTCAATTTTATGCCATGATGGGGTGATTAAATGCGTAGCAAACTTAAGACTGAAAGAGACTGTAGGAGACTAAAAACAAAATCATTAACCAACTCACTGAATTTAGTAGCCTGAACGTCAGCTGGCGATCACAAAAAATGTTATTCGGTACCTCAGCTATATTGTAATTTGGTCAATAAAAAACCCAAAAAAACCTTCAAATTAAATAGAAATTGGTTAGCATAGATGGGGAGATTAAAACCTAAGATGGGGAATAAAGGTAAGACGACATTTTTGTCGTTAATCTACCGCAACCAATGTTGACTGCTAAAAAGTTACGAGATCAAATTGCTTTCATTTGACCTGGAGAGAATTGAGAGGAGAAAAACACAAAAAAAAATCATTCACTTATCTCTCCAGACTAAACGAGTTTGAAAGTGTTGCGAAAGCGGAGGGCAGTTTCAATCCCAAAAATGATTTTAATACGCGATTCACTTTGGTCGACAACTTTTTTTTTGCATTTTGCAATTTGTTCAATTTTTTTGTAATTTGGTCAATAAAAAACCCAGAAATACCTTCAAATTAGAGGTTAGCATAGATGGGGAGATTAAATGCGCAGAAAATTTTAATCTAAGGTTAAAAGCAAAATAACCGGCAACAAATACGAAAGTTCAAAAATTGAATTGTCATCTGTGCCAGCAGACTGTGTGCTGTTTCGAGAGGATCTCAATGCTGTGACTAACCCAGCATTGGCAAACCCGGCTGCTAGGAGCCCGAACGGAAGATCAAAAATCAAAAGATCGTTTTTCTATTTTACGAATAATGTTTAAATTTGAGCGTATCAAATGTTGCACCAACAAAAAAAAATTAATACTTTCTTTTTATTTCTGAAAACTGAAAAACTTTGTACTGAAAACTTGGCTGATTAAAGCTGCTAGGAGCGCGAACAGAAGATCGAAAAATCGGTTTTCTTTTCAACAAAAAAAAAACAATTTTTATAATTTCTCAACACTCAAATTTCCGGTAAATTATACTTTTATAGTACTCTATGCCTGTGCTATAGACGTTGAAAATGCTGCGAAAGAACGAAAAAAGAAACCGAGCGGACGCAGATGAATTTCGCAAAACAATAATGTTTAAATTCTAGAGTAGAAATTATTGCCTCCGCACCAATAAAGAAATTGTCTTATTTCTGTAAGTACTGAAAACTTGGCTGATTAAAGACACAAGGACACAAAGGTGCAAACCAGCGGTCAGTACTGGGGCCATGAATACTTGCCCAAAAATTCACTCTTTTACTTGTTCATTTTGCATCTTTTAGTTTAGTGTTCAATTGGGAAAACGCAGCAAAATCACCTTCATCGCACCAAAAATTGCCAGAAAACTGTTTTTGTTGTTGATAAACCCGTAAAACTTTAAGCTTTACGGGATTTAAGCGTGCACTCTGCAAACTAGTTTAACATCTAGCAATTTTAACGGAATTTAACGGAATTCATTCAAATTTGTAAAAAGAAAATTATGTCACGTTTCTGGTTCGTTTACAGCAACAAAAAATGAGAACACAAAATTAACACAAATTAATATTATTACAACCAAAATTCTAATTGTAAAATCGTAAATAAGAGAAAAATAATCAAGAATAACTTCGTTCTAATTTGATATAATTAATTCGTTGATATAATTCGTTTAAAAAATCGGTTTAAATGAATACGTGAAACCAAAAATAAATCGTTTTCAAATTTTTGTTCTTTGTTAGATTGGATCGATAAGTCCTATTTTAGTTAGTTTATGTTATACAGTTGGCCGGATGATGCAAGTGGAATCAAAAATAATTTTCAATAAATTTTATTGTTACTGTTGCGCGCTGCGCCGCCCACTTACGAACTACACCCACACCTCATTCACAGACCAGTCGACACAAGACCTCTCTTCCTAGCCTCTGTGTGTGATCCCCGAATAAAGAGGAGAAGAGAGACTGTGGGCTCTCGTTGTGCCGGGAGTTGACCACTTCCGGCTGGGAAAGGCTGACTGGGACTCACCGCTACACTCTGGGCTCCGATCCTTGGTCACCCCAGGATCCCTGACGTACTATTACAAATTATTACAAACTTTAGCGGTTCTCCGTTGCTGCCAAAAATTGATATTCTAAGAACATGCGATTTTTAAGCCTAAAAAGAAATTCTAATTGTAAAATCGTAAATAAAGTATTTACAAATAAAGAAAAAATAATCAAGATCAACTTTGTTCTAATAATGAGAAAGCGCATAACCATAGCGCATTGTACATACCCGTTGGTAACCGCATGAAAACTAAAAAAAAATTTTTTTATCTTTCAAAGACTGCAGATTCAAAGTGTTCAGATGAGTGTGCTTTCTATGGCGTTTTCCATAAAATTACCTTTGCATGATCCGTAAGGATGCAGGCAAGGGTTGAGAAGATTGACCAAGGGTGCACCAAGCAACAAAAATTCGTTTCTTCCAAGTACAAAAATCCGAAACTTCAAATTCTTTAAAACAATCATGTCCAGAAAGATTTGTGACATTGTCACAAATACAATTTGCTCTTGCTTACTTTAAATGTCTTGCTTAAAGTAAAATTTAAAAAATATTTTTTATTAAAAAAATTCAATTTTAACTTCATTCAAAACAAAAGGAAGAGAATTAGAAATAACAAAAATGAATTTTAACTTTTGAGCTGTGCTCGTTCAATTAGCTCTGTGCTGACCTATCTGCGTAAACGACTGGTGTTAAAATGGGCATACAATTAAATTTCTAGCTTCGCACTGGCGTCTCAACAACCTGATATAGTACCCTCAACGTCTGTTGCTTTAAAATCAGTAATCAGACTTTCCTACTCTTAATGTGAACTTGAATGGAAATTGATATGAAAAACTAGTTTTTGCCATCAGCGGGAGCTTTCAAAAATTGTTACAGCGCTCGGATTCTGTGCGAAAATATTGTTGGTTTTTGTTTCAGATCAGAATCTGGCACCCTGCAGCAAAAATACCGATTTGAGGTCCACAACCTTTGAAGTTAAATTGAAAATTCACAAAATTCTGTAATTATGTTTAAAATGTAAACCAGCCACCAACCTTCGCTACACAAGTGGGAATCGCTCTACAAAATTTCAATTGTTTAATCTGCGTGACTGTAAATTGCTTCTGAGAGGCAAAATTTAGACTCTGTCGACTCTCTGAGTTTACGATTTCGTTTTCTGCTGATCGAGCGTAGAGTAGAGTCAAGGGATGAATTCGCAAAAAAACATTTTAAAATGAAAACTGAGAAAAACTCTCATGCGGAGTATTACTGTGTTTTCTACGATCAAAAATTTGTTTTTGATGTTCAATTAAAATCTAAATGTGCTTTCATTGAATCTGACGGAATCTAACAATAAATGAATGTTCGTGATATATTGAAATTTCAAATTTCAATTTTTTAGACTGATATGAAACTATTACAAAGTGACCGAGTATTAGACAGTCTGCTTTGCCTGGAACGGAGCTTTTTGAAACAAAGAAAGAAATGTTTTATACCAGTAACGGTATGTAATTGCACCGTTTCAGTCATGTGCTATTGTTTCGGCACCAAAAAATTGTTTCTAATTTTATCATCCGCTTAAAGAAATGCGAGGATGTTTTGGAATGTGCGAATGAGTAAAGGGGTTACAGTTACGTTCCAAAAATAAATGCATGACGTTCCCACTCGAATCCCTCTCTATAATAAAGCGCAAACTGACGGGTACGTTTGTGTGTGTGTTTTTCTGTCCGCACCGGAGTCATTCGAGACGTTGAAACGACCGGTCGTTCAGAGAACACGACACAAAAGAGACGACACCACTGGCATCGAACTCAGACACCGCGCACAACAGCCAAACGCACTGTCAATGAGCCACCGCGCGCACGTCTTTCAAACGTTGCAATGATGGTATATGACAGTGTCTCATTTGCGAATAAGCGGTTGATTGTTGGCAGAAAGCTCAGCACAGGGGATCAACGCGTAATGAAATTTAAATTATGGCAGTCTTTAAAAGTGTTAGATGCGAATATGAAAAATCTATCGTAATGTGCTTGCAATTTGCGGCGCGCTCCAGTTCGAATCGCTTTCCTAAGCTCGAATTTAAACTCTATATTTAAAATATCTCACAATAACAGTTAAATAGAGGCGCGATCGCGCGCGCTTCAGCGTTTATATGAAATTTAAAAAAAAACAACCATTCTATTTCTATTTCCATTTCTAAAAAAAGCATTT
>MQUG01001446.1:0-16999 GCA_007213375.1 Steinernema feltiae | reverse complement strand
CGCTAGGCGTTAATTTTATAATGGCATTTTTGGGTTCCTCACTGGTGGTCACAATGATATCTGTTTCTATCTCATGTGTTCCAAACATGCTTGCAAATTATGGGCAAACATAATATAAAAAGACAATTGATCGGCGAAGGTAATGGTAGATGTCTGGGTTTTAATAATATCAAAAGATTATGAATGTTTTGTTTTATGTATTATCACGGCTATTTACAGCCCTGAATAGAAATTACAGCTCTGAATACCAACTTTACAAAAGAACAGTATTTTAAAGAACAGTATTATAAATTTTAAAAAGCAATTTTCTACTGAATTACAGAAAATACCAGAAATCACAGCTATCTGGAAGTTTAACTTTTATTTTATTGTTTTTTGCAGTGCGATGTGTACACGTTTTTGATATTATCAAATAGGTGTACGACAGCCGAACAAAAATTAGTTTGTGCGCATTAAATTTTGATAGAATCGCAAAACGGAGGTTTGTAAATTAAAATCTCGGAAAATAATTATTTTTGCTTTGCATGTTTTTTCTAATTTAAGCACTTGCACAATGAACAAATACGGATTATTTTGAATTTGCTCCATGGTCGGCATCATAACGCGTTTTGTACATTACTCAATATTTATTTAATACTTCAATCAATAAGACCTTTCAGAAATCTATTGGGAGATGACATAGTAAACAGTAGTCTTAACATTTTGATTGTCTGCCCCATATCCTAAATTTTCCTTTTTTGGCTCCTTTTTTCCTACCGATCGTTGTGAGCGCAGGTGGCACTCAACCCAATCGCTTTAATATTTCACAAAAACGATTTGAGTATATGAGGCGTGAATACAACAAGACACGGTATGGTAAGTTTTCACTGAACTGTTTTAATTGATACAAAATTGACTTTTTTGTTTATTCCAAAAAAAATTGTTCAAGTGCCACAATATTTTTGCCCTCTTTCAATCAGTGATGTGTTGGAGTTACGATTTTGCAGATGAGAATGAGCGGCTGTTATTTTTTTTTCTATTTTTTGCGTTACCCTGCGCGTGAACATGTGACCGGCAGTAAATTGTCTTTTTGCTTCATTGCAACGCCGTTTGCCAAAGACATGTGCACCAAGAACCAAACGAATAGCCCAAAATCCGGTTCTTGTGTGTTCGTCTGCATCATAACGCGCTAACAATATTTTAGTCTTTCAATGGATGCACATTTCAGATCCGAATACAGCACAGAACTGAACAAATCAGTCGTTACATTTTTGGTCCGCCAGCAAACGCAACTTTTGCGGTTGACCTTTTTGGCTTCTTTCTCTATTTGGGCGATAATTGTCAGCGCGCGTGTGACGCATTCCAAACCTGTGCTTTTATCCACTTTGAGCAAAAAGGATTGGAGAGACAATTATCGGCCCAAATAGAGAAAGAAGCCAAAAAAGGTCAACCGCAAAAGTTGCGTTTGCTGCGGACCAAAAATGTAACGACTGATTTGTTCAGTTCTGTGCTGTATTCGGATCTGAAATGTGCATCCATTGAAAGACTAAAATATTGTTAGCGCGTTATGATGCAGACGAACAACACAAGAACCGGATTTTGGCTATTCGTTTGGTTCTTGGTGCACATGTCTTTGGCAAAACGGCGTTGCAATGAAGCAAAAAAGACAATTTACTGCCGGTCACATGTTCACGCGCAGGGGTAACGCAAAAAATAGAAAAAAAATAACAGCCGCTCATTCTCATCTGCAAAAATCGTAACTCAACACATCACTGATTGAAAGAGGGCAAAATATTGTGCACTTGAACAATTTTTTTTGAATAAACAAAAAAGTCAATTTTGTATCAATTAAAACAGTTTCAGTGAAAAACTTACCATACCGTGTCTTGTTGTATTCACGCCTCAATATACTCAAATCGTTTTGTGAAATATTAAAGCGATTGGGTTGAGTGCCACCTGCGCTCACAACGATCGGTAGGAAAAAAGGAGCCAAAAAAGGAAAATTTAGGATATGGGGCAGACAATCAAAAATGTTAAGACTACTGTTTACTATGTCATCTCCAAATAGATTTCTGAAAGGTCTTATTGATTGAAGTATTAAATAAATATTGAGTAATGTACAAAACGCGTTATGATGCCGACCATGGAGCAAATTCAAAAATAATCCGTATTTGTTCATTGTGCAAGTGCTTAAATTAGAAAAAAACATGCAAAAGCAAAAATAATTATTTTCCGAGATTTTAATTTACAAACCTCCGTTTTGCGATTCTATCAAAATTTAATGCGCCAAAAACTAATTCTTTGTTCGGCTGTCGGTACACACCTATTTGATAAATATCAAAACGTGTATCACATCGCACTGCAAAAAACAATAAAATTAAAAGTTAAACTTCCAGATAGCTGTGATTTCTGTATTTTCTGTAATTCAGTAGAAAATTGCTTTTTAAATTTATAATACTGTTCTTTAAAATACTGTTCTTTTGTAAAAGTTGTATTCAGAGCTGTAATTTCTATTCAGGCTGTAAATAGCCGTGATAATACAATAAACACAAAACATTCATAATCTTTTGATATTATTAAAACCCAGAACATCTACCATTACCTTCGCCGATCAATTGTCTTTTTATATTATGTTTGCCATAATTTGCAAAGCATGTTTGGAACACATGAGATAGAAACAGATATCATTGTGACCACCAGTGAGGAACCCAAAAAATGCCATTATAAAATTAACGCCTAGCGCAACCGTTCGTTTTTGTTTGAATTGAACTCGAGATGCAAACTTAAGGTTTCGGTCTATTTTGAGAATTTTTGTTCTTGCTGAGCTTGGAATGGAAAAGAACTGGAAATTTAGCAAAATAGTGATCATCAAATAAGCCGACAAAAAATGTACAATGTTTTTCTGAAATTCTTGTAATAATTGAGAAAAGTTAGTTACTGCAAAAATTGAATATATAATTTTATAATTTTATAATTGAATATATAATTTAAAAATAGTGAATACCTAGCTATGTAAGCTAATACCGAATAAGCTGATTTAAACTGACCTTTTTTTGAATGAAATTAGTGATTGAGCTCAATTCAACAAATATTTGACTGAATTACAGAATACCGGCAAAACGTCATCGCCATAAAACCGTTGCTAATTCACTCTCGTGCATGCATTTTTGGCCGAAATTTAGTAGGTAAACCAAACCAAATATCAAGGAAATTGACATAATTGAATTTAATGAGATTAATATCTAACAAAGTAAAACAGCGTTGATGAACTTCAAATAGCGCTTTAAAACAAACAAAGTTATTTTTTTTCAAATAGCGACAGCAAACAATAAACGTTCTGAGACGTGTGACATTGACTTCTTTCGGTGGTATTACTGCGTGTTTGTGTTTTCGCGGAAAAGCGTCTCCTTGTCGCAACAGTGAGGTCACTTGAAAACTGGATGACGAAAAACGAAGTGCATGTGGGAACACTTGAACGCAAATTTCCTGTTGTGATTTTTGTCTTTTTTGTGTCCGCCCAACGCGCTTGAATTTCATGAAAATAGAAAAAGCTAAAATGTCTTTTGCTCTGACTTATTGCCATTAGAGTTGCTGCCCCATTTCAGTTGTAACCTGTACAGTTATTGTGCTGATAACGAACAAATCAAATTCAAAATACAAAAGAGAAATCGATGAGAAGATTTCAAAACCGTTTCATTTTGCAAAACAAACAACAAGTCGTGTCACGCGTGACACGACTCCTCTGTCTGGGTTTTCTAGGCGGCTCCACTTGTTCAACTTTTGCATCCAACACTTGTTATTCTTACGTCATATTGTTGGAAAGAGGCTTTGAACTTAGTTTTTAGGCTTCGTTCTGAGCTAACCATATTGTAACTGCCTTAGGCCTAGGCGCTGCCGCAGTGTTTGCCTACCGAATTTGGGGCGATCGCAGCGAGCACAAAAATCATCATATTCATTTGAGGCGTCGTCCTAGACTTTGGCTTCACCCATTTAGACGTCTGCGTTGACCTTGTTGTTAGTTCTGATAGTAAATGTCAAAAAAATTTTTGTTCTTGAGAGAATAAGACTTTGCGACTTTAGCGCGAAAAAACTGTAGCGCTAAATTCATGTCGTCGAATCAATGTTTTCTTCGTTCCAAAAATGACGCAAGCAAACTAGCGTCGCGTTCTATGAAACATGTAAAATCAAAAATTTTTGCGAACGCGATCCACGACCATATGTTGCTTGTTAACTGTATTGCATGCATGACATCTTCCTGCGTCTTTGAGAATATGTTGTTGATCTGGTTTATTCCACTTAATTGCCAGAATTCAACCGTAAAAAGTCACTAAAGAATCAAAAATTGCAAACCGATTAATTAAACTAGTTTTTGAAGAGAATTTTATGTTTCACCGCGGTCTGTGGTTTTGACTAGTGAATCTTGGACGGTGAAACAGAATCGAGATTCAGGTGGCATGTGCTGGAAACAAATTAAACTCAACAATCAATAATTATTTAATAATTTACTCTGCTTCAATATGCTGACATGCTTTGGGACAACATTGAATATGATCATTTTTGCCAGTAATTGTCTCCGTTGAGCATGCTATTCTAGTTAATTTTTGACGAAGAATCTGACCTTCATACCCGACAGTCGGACGTCTTAACATGTGACGAATAAACAACATAGAGTTGATTTTATTTTTTTGCTAATTTGTTCCGTTTATCACCACATTTCAATCGTTAAAAGTCTACGTGTCACTACAGAATCAAACGTCGCAAGTCGGTTACTAATTACAGTAAATTGCTTATCAACTAAACTGTGCACGATTTACTTCTGTGAAACTGTGAAACACAGCAAACCGCAGAATGTTTTCCGGAGCATTTTGTGGTGGTGCCGTACAGCACTGCGGGATCAGTCCTGTAACCTACCTAGCATCCAAAACGATCTGCACCAATGTTTGCTGATTGCAAATCTTTTTTTTTCCTTTGAGGAAAAATTTTTAATTAAGAGAAGCTTGAGAGAATATGGTGAAACGGGAGTTTTGAGGCCACAACCCAATCAATTCTGTTCGCTTGTTTTTGGTTGTTTGAGGCTACTCTTTGAGCTTTGAGGTTGTTTGAGGTTGTTTATGTGTTTTAAAAAAGAAACTTTTTAGCTTCCAGCTTTAAAAACAAATTTTTTAAGGGTTGTTCAAACGTGTTTAAACATCCATTTAATCCAATTTTTGAGCACTGCTAAAGTAGAATTTTATAACTCTTGAAAAAAAACCTTTTTTGAACGCAAATTAGAACATCTTCCAAACATTTGCAACACAAAATGACGCTTTTGACAGAAGTAAAACTCCAAAGATTGAAAGAACATTAAAGGATTGAAACAATTTATTTTTTATTGGTATACGTTCCTATCATAAGAACACAAGTTTTTCTGCGTCTGCAACACGTCTGCAACACAAAATAATGGTTTTCACAAAAGTAAAACTGAAAAGATTGAAAGAACATTAAAGGATTGAAATAGTTTCATTTTTTGTTGGTATACGTACGTATACGTTGGTATACATAAAAACACATTTTTTTGCGATTCACAAATTGTTGATTTTATCAAGTGAATTTTTGCTTCCATCAGTGTATCGTAAATATCACCGTTGAAAACACAATTTTATAACTAAATGATGCATTTTAAGCAAACGCAGTCCGTTATTTAGAAAATTTCAACTTTCAAACTACTTTTAATTACAAATTTTTACAATACCTACCATCGTGCGGTTGAAGCTGAAAGTCTTCAATTCGACTCCGTTTGTTTTTTATTCTTGTTTCTCATGCGCATTAAGAATTTTTGTGTTCTGGTGTAGTTGTCACATATGAACCTAATTTACAAGTAACCACCTATCCAGTCGACTATTCCACTATATGGAAACTGCATGGTTTGCTTCAACAAAGTTATTTTTTTGCATTCCTTGTATCACAGATTCCTCACTAAAGGTTGCTTAAGAGAATAAACACAAATTCCGTACAGCTTACTGTTGCTCTATTCCCATGGACCAACAAACGAATTATCAATCTCTCAATGTGTTTGAATTTAATTTTATTTCAATTGAGAGAAGGAGTTTTACAAATACAAATATTTTTTTTTTTCAAATGCAACTGTTTCCAAGTCGGAGTTGGAGGCCCTACAATTCTCAATTTTACGATATTTTTTCTCGAGTTTTCTAGCCTTCCTTGCAAATGCATTTTCAAGCTTTTCGTATTTTTGAAAAGGTAAATTTTTTGGAATTGTATCCGTAAATTTACTACAGAACAATTATTTTCGATCCATTGAGTTTTTAAAAATTGGACCAAATTCTAAGTGAATTTTTTAGCCTCCTCAATGTGAAGATAATTTATGGTCAAGCGTTTTATTGATATTTGCATAACGAAAGACATTAATTGTTTGCCAACACCTATTTCTTTTCGCCGTCGGTATGTGCTGCTCTGAGATCCAACATTTTAAAATGTATTTTTGTCGGTGTGTACCTTTGATTTTCAACTAAACTAGATTTTCAACTTGTTGCACGACCGTAAACAGATTTTATGAACATGCATAAATAACGTGCAGCTTACATTTCAACAAATTAAAGGTTTGGGTTGGAAATCGAACCGACAATTTTTTTCACACTTTTGCAGAGTTGCCACGGATTTATGGCCAGCGGAGATGCACTTGATTTGTCGACAAGACCACTTGTGGCGAACGTCTCCTTTGTCACTAATATGTCTGAGCCTACGCTCGTTAGTGCATGCGCGGCAAGCTAGGCTAAGAGTAGACAATTTTTGTTTTTACCGTTGTTGTCACTTGTCGGAATTCTTTTCAAATTCATTTTTGAGGAAGAATCTGATCTGCACGCCTCCCGACGTTCAAATCCGACTTGCTGACCTTTAAACAGGTGATGGATTAATTTGCTTAAATCTATGGGTTAGCGAGAGCAAATTTTTAGACCCTTTTTAATTCTCATTTAATAAATGCTCCAAGCTACTATTCTGCAATACCGTTGTGAAGAGATCTTCTCCGGAAAATTGTTTCTTTTTCTTGTATGCGCCAGTCAATTGGCCTCATTTGATTTTTTTTCAATGAATTAAATGCATTCAGTGTTGGTTTATCTATTTAACTAAAATTTAAAAAAAGCTATTTACAAGCCATTTTTTGATACCGTTTGCTCCCGCACTCGTGCTTAATTCTTAATCTTTAAAAAATTCTTGACGACTGCTCGCGACCGTGATTACTCGGACAGGCGATTCTCCGTTCGTGCCACGTCTGATAGAAGAAGCAGCGCGAACTCAAACTCAAATTTTAACTGACCACATTTTTTGCCCATTGAGACACATCATTGAGTCACAAATCTGTGTGATTGTTTTTTAAAACTTTTTGAAAGTGAATACTTTCACGACAGCTTCCAACACATAAGAGTTTTTGCACTTATGTCGTTTGCGCTGATCTCGGGTCACGCAATTTGTCCCATTGCGTTGTCGAACTATTCAAACTGAAATCTGTGTGATTGTTTTTTAAATGCAACTTTTTAGTTTTAAACGTTGAAAAATATATTTTTGGACGTCCTTCAAATTGCAAGTCCATTGGGTACAAATCAAGTCAGTTCAAGGCCGAAATGTCTTTGGTCTTGGAGGGCGGAATTGAGTTGCCGAGGATCCACCAACAGAGAGTCAAAAATCCAAATGTACCGTAACTTTTTTCATTTTTATCCGATCTTTCTTTTTCTTTGACGTTCAACGAAGGCACGCTAAGACGCATCGAACAAGTTGTTACTCGTCCCGAAATTCCAAAAATTCTAAAAACGAGAAGATCATCGGAAATCATTGGGCCAAAAATTGCTTCAATGTTTGATTACAACTCCCATACATTCTGGCAAAGAACATTCTGACAAAAGCGCCCAACAGAAGATGCCTATAATGACTAATCCACAAACCAAGCTCGTAATTAAATGTTCGAGATCACAAAATACAACAAAACGAATAAGAATTAAAAAAAGAACAGGTTTCCTCTCCGTACCAAAAATAAAAAGAACAAAACATTCGGCAAATGGTAAAATTATAAAAATAATTCAATGAATTTCCCACAATTTGCCGCTTATCAATCTTGGCAGACAGAGGCAAACGCAAAATTCATTCATCCGTTGTCTGCCCCAATTACTTTTTGCCTAAACAAGGAAGCAGATTGAAAACACCGTTTGGAATAGGTCACACGTGCCCTCACAGCTATCGACCCAGATAGAAAAGGAAGCCAAAAAAGGAAAAAAAGCTTAAAAAAGAACAGGATTCTTCTCCGTACCAAAAATAAAAAGAACAAAACATTCGTCAAATGGTAAAATTATAAAAATAATTCAATGAATTTCCCACAATTTGCCGCTTTTCTATCTTGGCAGACAGAGGCAAACGCAAAATTCATTCATCCGTTGTCTCCCTCAATTACTTTTTGCCTAAACAAGGAAGCAGATTGAAAACACCGTTTGGAATAGGTCGCACATGCTCTCATAGTTATCGACCCAGATAGAAAAGGAAGCCAAAAAAGGAAAAAAAGCTTAAAAAAGAACAGGATTCTTCTCCGTACCAAAAATAAAAAGAACAAAACATTCGTCAAATGGTAAAATTATAAAAATAATTCAATGAATTTCCCACAATTTGCCGCTTTTCAATCTTGGCAGACAGAGACAAACGCAAAATTCATTCATCCGTTGTCTGCTCTAATTACTTTTTGCCTAAACAAGGAAGCAGATTGAAAACACCGTTTGGAATAGGTCGCACATGCTCTCATAGTTATCGGCCCAGATAGAAAAGGAAGCCAAAAAAGGAAAAAAGCTTGGTCAACCGCAAAATTTGGATTAGGGCTAAAAATGTTACAAATGATTCTGTTCAATCTGCTATATTCGAATGCGAAATTGACTAAAATATTGTCAATAATGTACAAAGCGCGCTAACAAAACAATGAAACGGATTAGTCTACCTTGCAAGTTCTAAAAAAAAATAATTTCTGTTATTTGAAAATTGTACTTACAAATTTATTATACTGTTCTGTTACTGCTTTATTCTGGGGAAAATTAAACTCCAAATTCAAATAAAAAACAAATCTAAAAAAGAAAATTAATTCCCCCAACAAAAAATTCTTAATTTGAAGCTGAAATTTAATATGAAACCAAAAACTCAAAGAATATCCTCGCCGATCATTGGTCTATTTTTAAGTCATGTTTTGTTTGATAGGTCATATATTTCTAGCCCGTTTTAAACAAATAAAACTGAGTAAAATTTGATTGTGACCACCAGTGAGAAACCCAAAAATGTATTACAAAATTTAACTCCTGGCACGATAGTCCATTTTCTATTTGTGAGCATGGAACTTGAGATACAAACTCCCGGCCTATTTGGGATTTTGATTCTTCCTCTGCTTGTAGTGGTTGAAATGAAAAAACAAACGAGTTAGGGAGGGCCAACAAAAATCCTGATCAAAAATCCTGATCATCTAACTTTAGTAAGTTTTAGCATTTAAAAAAATTCAAATAGCGATTTGAGCTCAGTTTAAATCTGCAAAAATACTCACGTAAAAATCATAGTTCCAGTGGTTACAAAAAAACACACAAACGTTCATTTATTTGCGTTTTGAAAATGTTCAGCGCAAGTTTTTGTTCACAAAATCAATTCGACTTTGCTATCATCAACTTGACCGATAAACATTAAGGCCCAAAAGCCTCTACACCCGTTGCACTGGATTTGTCTCAATTATCAAGTTTGTCGGAAAAAAAGTTTAAAAAACAAAATACTACAAAACAAATAAGAATTAAAGAAATAAGGGACCTCTTCGAACAAAAATAAAAAAAACAGAACGTCACATGGTAAAATTATAAAAATAATTTAAAGAATTTCCCACAATTTGCCGCTTTTCAGTCTTGGCAGACAGAAAGCAATGACTGTCTCTATTGACTATTGAATATTGAATATTGACTGTCTCTGCAGCGCTTGGCAAAATACCTTAAACCGCAAAATTTCGCATAATTTTAAGCCAACAACGAAAAACAAGTTGATTATTGCTTACGAACAATCATGGCATGAAAAACACGAGTATTTTTAACGAATTCCCACGACAGGACTGCATTTCACAGTATCGACAGACAGACGGACGCGTGTATGAGAATGTCTGTCGCTCCAAGCGCTGCCAGTCGGTCAGTCCTTAGGCATGCAAAAATTCGTTCATGCGTTGTCTCTCCCAATTACTTGTTGCTCAAACAAGTAAGCTGCGGTCCAAGAAAAAGACAAAAAATAAACGATACCGAAAGCATGTAATATGCGTAGCGGCCAAAAATATTAACATAATCATTTTGGTTTTGATTGAACGTCAAATTTACCGAAAATGCGTTTGCAAAAAAGTTCCTTGGAGTACCAAAAAACTATTTCAACACACGTTTGTTCATAAATCATATACAACAACATTTTGACAAAGACATGAAGCGCTTTTTTCGCAGTCTGTGGCCCGGTTGAACACTGCACCTCGCTGTAATAGAGGTGCAGTGTTCAACCGGGCCACAGAAAAAAAAACAAAAAAAAAACGCTTTAAAAAAATTTTGTAATAGCTAAAATTCACTATCAAATTGGCCATTAACTTTCGAATGGACACAATTAGGTGCGAAGTAATGCAAATTATGTATTGATTTAACAAATAAAGTTGAAGTTTAATTAAATAATTTAAAAAATGCGTTTAGTCATCTCTGATAAAGCTAATTACAAATACCGTACTATATCAAAAATCTAAAACAAAACTTAAATATTATTCATGGTAAAACATGGTAAAACAAGAGCATATTTTCAATGAACTCCCACGATTTGCAGCCTTTCAGTCTTGGCAGACAGAGAGAAAAGCCTATGGGAATTGCTGTAGGCTGCAAGCAATGTCAGTCGGTCAGTCGCTTAAGCATTCACAAATTCATTCATGCATTGTCTCCCCCAATTACTTTTTGGTCAAACGCGGAAGCCATTTGGCTTGAGGTCACAAGTACATTGAACGGGCAAAAAAACAATTTTAAGCGGTACCGAAAGCAGTCCAAATGCTTTCAAAATTCTAACATATTCATATTGGCTTTGATTAAATGTCAAATTGGACCGAAAATAGTTTTGCATGAAAGTTGAAATCAAGTGATCGTTGCAGAACCCAAATTACCCTAACGAGAGGACCCTCGCATATCCGTTGAAACGCCAAAAATTGCTTCAGTGCAGGTTTGGTAACAACTCCCATACGAGACCATCCTGATCAAGAAATGAAGCACCCCACAGAAGATGCCTCTAGTGAGAAATCCATAAAACAAGCTCATATTTGACATGCGCACTTTGGGGCCCGGTTATAATCCTCTAACAGAACTGAGTACACGAAAAATAAAATAAATGTATCTTGCAGTCTGAAAATGCCGCAGTTCACCAAAAATTGTATCCATAACGACAAAAAAAAAAAATTACCACGAGTGACATTTTTGGCCTCTTCTGGTAAACTTGGCGGTTGCTATTGTTTCATCAAAAATGAAAAACAAAACGTAATTATTATTCACAATCATAGCATGCTAAAAATCGAGTATTTTCCATGAATTCCCACGATTTGCCGTCTTTCAGTCTTGACAGACAGAGAGAAAAGCCTATGGGAGGAATGTCTGCCGCTCCAAGCGCTGCCAGTTGGTCAGTCGCTTAAGCATTCACAAATTCATTCATGCATTGTCTCCTCAATTACTTTTTGCTCATTCAAGGAAGCGGATGGAAAGCACAGTTTGGAAAGTTGTGAAAGCTAGAGAAAGTAGCCAAAAACAGTCAATCGGAAAAGTTGGGTTTCAATGCTAAGGGCCAAAAATGAATGATTTTGTTCAGCTTGCTATATTCGGATCTGAAATGTGCATAGGTCTAATGCTACTTCAATATCGGGAAAATTTGACAAAACCCTGAGCAAAAAATTCTTAATTTGAAACTCGAAATTTATATGAAATGAAGTTTAATTAAAAAACCAATAACTTTTTGCTCAAATTTCAAACTGTGGGATTGGTGTCACAAGGTTACGCGCATGGTACGCAAAAAAAACTGGCGAAACTAGCAGCCAAAAATCGTAATTCAACACTGATTGCAGGAGGGCAAAAATATTGTGCACTTTGACGAAAAAGTCAATTTTGTATAAATTACAAACAGTTTCAGTGAAAAACTTATCATAACCGTGTCTTGTTGTACTAAATACTCAAATCGTTTTTGTGAAAATATTGAAGCGATTGATTGAGTCCCACCTGCGCTACCGACGATCCAAAAAAGGAAAAAAGAAAAATTAGGATATGACGGCAGGCGACCAAAAATGTTAAGAATATGTCTGTTTAAATAAATTTTTCAAAAGTTTTATTGACGTAATAATATAAATATTGAGAATGTACAAAACGCGTTATGATGCCGACCAAGGAGCTTTATCAAACAAAAAGTCAGTTTTTGTTCATTGTGCAAGTGCTTAAATTAGAAAAAAAAACAAAATACCAAAATAATTTTTTTCCGAAATTTTCATTTATTTATTTTTATTTTTTCTTCTTTGGTAAATAACGCAGACTACCACACAAAAAACAAAACAACAAATTTAAAGTTAAACTTTCACTGAACTGTAATTTCTGCCTTTTCTGTAATTCAGTTAAAAATAGCATTTTAAAATTTATTGTACTGTTCCAATGCTACTTCTATTCAGAGCTGAACATAACCGTGATAATATGTACAATAAACACAGAAAATTCTCAATCTTTTGATATTATTAAAACCCGAAACATCTACGAAAAGCCGATCAATTGTCTTTTGAGGTACCCAAAAATGTTTATAAAATTAACTCCTGGCGCGACTGTCCGTTTTTTGTTTGAATTGAACTCGAGATACAAACTTAAGGTTTCTGCCTATTTCGGAAATTTTCTGCCTATTTTGCTGTGCTTGTAGAGTATGAAAGTGGAAAAAGAAATAAAAATTTAGCGAAATATTGATCATCAAATCAGCCGACAAACAATTTTTCTCTCATTTCTTGTAATAATTAAGAAAAAAAAATGAAAAAAAGTCTCTTGTCATTCTCGTCCACACATTTTTGACCGAAATTCGCTAGGTAAATCAAACAAAATATTAGGGAAATAATTGACATAATTTAATTTAATGAGATTAATATCTAACAAAGTAAAACAGTGTTGATGAACTTCAAACATTTTTTGAACTACCGCAAACTGCAAACAATAAACGTTCTGACAACGTTTTGTGAGACGCGTAAAATTGAATTCTTTGGGTGGTATTACTGGGTGTTTGTGTTTTCGCGGAAAAGCGTCTCCTTGTCGCAACAGTGAGGTCACTTGAAAACTGGATGACGAAAAACGAAGTGCATGTGGGAACACTTGAACGCAAATTTCCTGTTTTGATTTTTGTCTTCTTTGTGTCCGCCCAACGCGCTTGAATTTCATGAAATTAGAAAAAGCTAAAATGTCTTTTAATCTGACTTATTGCGGTTAGGGCTGTTATGAAGTCAGTTATGAAGCCTGTACAGTTAGTTTTTTTTTGTGGTGACAACGAACAAGTTGAATTAAAAATACAGAAAAAAATAAAATCATTTCAAAGATGAAGAGAGAGTTTATTGGGAATAATTGTAGTTAAAAGTGTTTATTTACTCGTTAATCGACTTTTATCATTTATTTCTTAAATTGATTGAATCAATATTGATTGAATTGAAAAGATTGAATGAATACAATTTGAAGCAGCAAAAATTTGACAAAATAAATACAAAGTACAAAAATTCTAATAAAATTTAATTGTGGGTCCACACACCCGCTTATAGTAATGAATTTGAAGTGTTCATTGAAGAATATCGAACGTAATGGTCCAAAAAATACCTAGTTTCGATTTGAAAACCGGTTCAAGTTGTCAAACAAACACCAAAAAAAGAACATTTATGGAATCAACGCGGGACACGACTCCTCTGGGTTTTCTAGGCGGCTCCACTTGTTCACATTTTTAGCCTACCATCAAAATCAATGTACAAAAAAAAATGCGTGACATGACTTTAGCGCAAACGTCATTAACGTAAAATTTTGAAGTTGAAAGATGTTTTTGCTACTTGATTTCTATGGCCCTCACGTGCTCAGTGCCTTGATCAAGTTTTAGCGTTACCGGACTTGTTGTTCTTACGTCGTGTTAATCGGAAATAAGTTTTTCCGAACTTATTTCCGATTAACACGACGAGAACCATACTATAACGGCCTTAGGTTTATGCTCTGCCGCAGTGTTTGCCTAGCGAATTTTGGGCGAACGGAGCAAGCACAAAAATCTTCATGTTCACTTGAGGCATCGTTCTAGACCTTGGCTTGACCCGTTTAGACGTATGCGTTGACCTTGTTGTTAGTTCAAATGGTATCTGATTGCAAAATCATAATTACTGTTCTTGAGAGTAAGACTTCAGTTTTCATTTTTTTCATTTCACTTCAGACTTTCGCGCTAAAATCATGTCGTCGAATCAACGTTTTCTTCTTTCCAAGAGTGACAACGCAAGCAAACAAGCGCCGCTTTCTAGTAAACATGTAAAATCAAAATTTTTGCGAACGCGATCCACGACCACTTGCAGCTTGTTAGCTGTACTGCAAGTATGAAATCTTCACGCATCTTTGAATATATGCTGTTGATTTGGTTAATTCCATTTAATTGCCAGAATTAAATCGTAAAAAAGCTACTACGGTATGAAAAATCGCAATGTTTTCTGGTCTGTGGTTTCGACTAGTGAATCTTGAACGGTGACACAGGATCGAGTCAGGTGGCATGTGCTGAAAACAAATTAAACTCAACAATCAATCGTTTTTAATAACTCAATATTTTGACATGCTGTGGGACAACATTGAATCTGATTTTTTGCCACTTTTGCCGCTTGCTATTCTAAATAATTTTTGACGAAGAATCTGGTCGACCTTCAGAGCCGACAGTCGGACGTATCAACATGCGACGAATTAATAACACAAAGTTGATTTTATTTTATTTTTTTTATTTTTTCCATTCATCACCACATTTCAATCGTTAAAAGTCTATGTGTCACTACAGAATGAGACGTCGCAAGGCGATTACTAATTGTAGTAAAGTATTTGAAACGTATTCTGTGATCTGTGGTTTTCCCGCTAACTTTGGAGTTTTGTGTTTGATTCGGTGAGTTCTCTTCTCTGTGTCATCCTATTCAATTTAAATAGGATCTGTCGAATCTCTCGAATCTGTCGGAGCCGTTAACCTCAAGCACCTTTGCCGCTCAAATTTCTTATCTATGTTTAATGAGCAATGCAATAAATTAGTCGCAACTTGTAAATTTTGAACGAAGAACATTATGATGAGTCCGTTGGTCACTAATGGAGACGACAATTTTTTTTGACAAATTTACACCTCGCGATTTTTGGTCTTTTTGGATATTTTGACTTTGAGACGTGATGTTTTGTGACAATATGTATTGAACGTGAACGTGATCGTCTTTGATTTTTTGTCACTGGTGGGAATTCTTTTCAAATTCATTTTTGACGAAGAATCCGATCTGCATGACTCCGACGTTCAAGTGCGACTTTCTCATCTCTGAACATGTGACGGATTTATTTGTTTCAATTTTAAGAACAATTTTTGCGACTAAATTCTGAAAGTGTGGTTATTGCCTTAATGTTTCAATTGTAATTTAAGGAAATTTTTAAGTGAACAATTCTCAAAATGTCAATTATTTTTGTTGTTGCCAAAAAGGCCCACAAAAAGGCCCTGTGTTGCAGAGTTCGTGGGCTTTTGACCAAGATGGATAAATTACATCTATCATTGGATAAGTTTCACAAAGAGAGTTCTAGTCAAAATTAAGAATCACGTCTTGTGAGTACGGTTCCAAAGAGGCATGCCGCCAACACTGAATAAACATTTTTTTGAGAACACGTAAACCATCCAATGTGGTTTCTTTAACTGTGTAATAACATTTTTTGTACAAATGCAGGTTTGGAATAACGGGACGACCTTAAAACATTTTATAACCTGTCAATTAGATGACAAGAAGCGACCACTTAGCGCTATGCATACAATCTTAAATTTTTGAGCTGTTATTGACTTTAAAAGGAACTTTTATTAATCGCAAAAATAACAATGTTGGCATGACACGTGAAATTATCAAATTGTCTTTTGTGTTTGGTAAAACGTATTATTTTTTAACCAGATGGTACCATTATGAAACCAGATCAACCAGATCAATATCTATACCAGATCCATACCAGTACCAGATCAATATCTATCATTGGAAAAGTGTCACAAAGAAAGTTTCTATTCAAAAGGAGGAATCAAGTCTCCCGAGTACGGTTCTGTTAACATTTTTGAACACGTAACACATCCTTTTGGTTTCTTCAACTGTGTAATAACATTTTTCGAATATATGCACGATCGAAATAACTGAATGACGTTGAAATATTTTAGAACCAACTAGACGACACGTCCAGTAAGCGTTATGTTGCCTATTGCGACTCATCATTGAGTCACAATGTGTCATTTGTAACTATTCAAACTCAAATCAAGGATTAATTTGCTTCAATTTATCAATTTCAATTTCAATTTATGTGATTGTTTTTTAAATGAAACTTTTTAGTTTGAAACGTTGAAAAATATATTTTTGCACGTTCGAACCCGTCCAAACGTGTTCACACCAATTGGCTAACACAGTCCGCAATCGTGAGATGGTGAGAACAACGTAGAAAATTTAGTAATTTATTGGGTTGTTTTTTTGAACTACAGATGCAAATTGCAACAGAAAATAATGGTTTTGACAGAACTAAAACTCCAAAGATGGAAAGAGAATTAATGAATTGAAAAAAAAGTTTCCCCGTTAAAAAATACTATTTTTTGTCCTACGGTGTTAATCACTTTTGGTGAAGCACACACAAAGGCTAACTTCCAAATGAATCTTGATTATTATTGAACGAAGTTTGAAAAATCAGATTTTTTTCAATTTTTTTGCACCTGGCAGTATGCTTTTCATATATCTAAA
>MQUG01001445.1:0-13289 GCA_007213375.1 Steinernema feltiae | reverse complement strand
TATTTTGGATGGCAAACAAGATGCAAAAAAATTCGGAGCGATTCCGACACTTTTGTCATGGGCTAGTTCTTGTTGGTCAGTCAGCTATTGCGTCAGTCTCACTGTCGCAATGCATCACTTTCCTGACCATCTCTCGTCTGGCGCCTGTCTGCGCCTCTGCCCTTTCTGTCTGGCTCCTCCCTTAGTACGCTGTACTTAAGCTCGCACCGCGAGCCATTCTGCGCTTCTGCTCCCCCTCTCCTTCCGTCCGCCTACGCTAACGCTCCGGCTCCCTTCTCCCGATTCCCATTGTGTTTACATCTACACAATAAACCCAAAGATCTCACACATCTTCAGTTCTTAGCCCTAAGACAGCTTAAGACTAAAACTCAATTTGTGAATATCTACCCTTGTCAAAGTTCGAAAGTTGAAATTCCGTGTTTCTGGGCTATTTTGGATGGTAAACAAGATGCAAAAAAATTCGGAGCGATTCCGACACTTTTGTCTTAGGCTAGTTCTTAGCCCTAAGACAGCTTAAGACTAAAACTCAACTTGTGAATATCTACCCTTAATGTCAATGTTCGAAAGTTGACATTCTGTGTTTCTGGGCTATTTTGGATGGCAAACAAGATGCAAAAAAATTCGGAGCGATTCGGACACTTTTGTCTTAGGCTCATTCTTGAGCCAATTTGTGTCAGTCAGTTCACTGCCGTTGGCCCCTGATCCTTCACGCTCAGAGAACAGCAAACATTGATTTATTTCTCGTACATGATGTTACTGGTCCGCTCTCTGTGGTTAGGATTGCAACCTTTCAAGCGGCCAGCTCTGTTCTATATTGTCCCTCTCCGGAGAGCGGGATTCCAAAAAGTGAGTGAAACTCATAAAGCGAGTCGGCGCACGGAATTCTTTAGTAAAAGGCGAAAGAATTTCTCGGTCACATGCGCCGACCGGAGACTGGCAATGAGCAACGTCTCAAGTGGATATCATCGAAGCCCAGGAATCGGCGCCATCGTCGATCAGCCCGTCGCCAGAAAACTATCCAACGAAGTGCCTTACGTACCTTGCATTCTGCTTATCGCTTGTCTGAATCCAGTCTGGTTGGCTACAGTCCAACGCTGTACCAATTCGTCCACGTCCGCTGTGAGGAACCCGGAAAAGAGCAACTCGGTCGTTGACTTTAAGTTGAGACGCCCGTGTATCCAAACTGCTTGTTACGCAGTTGTCTAAGTGTTACGCAATCTAATAAAAGTCTGAGCATCTAAAATTAAGGAATGTTTTACACCTTCGTTGAAACTCAAACTAAATTTTTGGAATCTCCTCTCTTTTCCCCTGTAATCGCCTTTAATCGTGTTTTTCTGTTTGTCTTTGCAATCGGACTTTTGATGCGCCACGCAAACAGCTGTTTGCCTATTTAAGGCCGCACTCCATGACTCTCTCTCTCCACACCAGCTGCGATGAACAGAGTTGCGTTTGTGGTCCTATTTTCTGCTGTATTTGACCGTTTCAAGTGATTACGTTCAATGGCCATAAATATTCATTTTGTTTGGAAAAACAACAAAACGCACAATATAATTCTTAAATTAGAGCTTACGGAATCCTTGTCCAACGTGGTCAGGGCAGCGACAATACTCGGCGTCCTTGCCGGGACGTCCAGTCGGTCCCTCTTCTCCCTGCTCGCCATCGTGGCCGCGAGGTCCTTGGGGTCCTGGGTTTCCGGGCTGTCCACGAGGTCCGGGGAATCCGGGTCCGGCATTGAATCCTTGACCTCCCAAAGGTCCCTTGGGTCCTTGCTCTCCGCGACGTCCCTTGGGTCCGGGTCGTCCGATGGGCTGCGTACCGTCGTGTCCCTTCTCTCCAGCGGGTCCGAGAAGTCCGTCGGGGCCAGGAGGTCCAGATTGTCCCATCTCTCCAGGATGTCCGGGGCTTCCGTCGCGAGCGGGCATACCGTCCTGGCCGCGGGGTCCGACCATTCCACGAGCTCCGGGGCGACCGATCGGTCCAGGAGATCCCTGGGGTCCAGCGGGGCAGTTGAAGCAGCCTCCGTGCTCGCGTTCCGGTGTATAGTCCAACGCTGGCTTGCCTGGGTGACCGTCCTTGCCCTCAATGCCGTTAGGACCCGGTTTTCCGGCCACTCCCTTCGGTCCCGAGGTCCAGCGGGGCACTTGTTGACCGCTTTGCACTGGCAGCCGCCTTGAGGCTGCTCACGATCAAGGGCAGGAGGAATGCTGGGAGGTCCGTTGTTTGTTGGGACGCCGGGACGTCCACCAGGGATCTTGGGAAGAGGAGCGGGCGATGGCACCGGGAAGCTGGGAACGTTGGGCTCGATGCGGGCGTTTAGATGAGGCGGCTGAGGCTGGGGCGCTCCATAGCCACCGTAGCCTCCGTAGGCCTGACGACGATGACGACTCCCTCCTGTCAAGCTCTGGATATCGCGCCAAAGGTCATCAGTGGCTCCCTGGAATAGAGCATTTGCATTATCAGGCCAAATAGCGCTAAACGCACCTTGAACGAGCTCATCTCAGTGTCAAGCTCAGCCCAGGCGCTCTGAACACTCGAGTAGATGTTGAAAACGCCGACAAGCGAGGCGATGAGCGTAATTCCGCTGACGGCGGAAGCGACGAAAGTGGCCGTGTGCACTTTCATGATTGTCGAGAGGACGATTGTGACTTGCTGCTCTCACCGCCGTACGGCGCTCTTTTAAACCACGCGCGCGCCATCTAGGTCATCGGATTTTTTGCCGCACGTCTCACCGTCACCACAAAGAGACTCTATTATTCCGTATTTTTTGGATTTATTTCCTGCTGGAAACTTGATCCCGAGCTTTCAACACAAACCGTTTTTGCTTTGCGCGCGCGCTCATGATTGATGAAAATGATAAAATCTGTGCGCGATCCGGTGACAGAGAGAAATGAGTTGAGTTGAGATGAGCGACACGTACACCACTCGCAAAATAGACGCACGCGGGTGAGGATTCTGATCTGCAAATTTTCTTCACTTGTGATGGAATCTTCTAAATTTAGTTCAACGCTTTAGGACGGTACGTGTCAACTTGGCGCCAGGACAACTTGGAGCACACTGAACTTGGTAAATGGCTATTTTGGCGTCAAATCAAACGCGTTAAAAAGTTGCTCTACGAAACCTATTAAGTCAATAACTAGACTAAACCACTAAGGCAGTCAGCCGAAGCATAAGCATTTGTCAAGTTTTCAAATCAAATCCGTCTTTTCTCATCCTTCAAGTAATTTCGTAGAAATCCAGTTCAAATTTGGTTTGAGGGAAAATGAGAGAAATCAAAAACTAAGATTAAACCAGCAATAAACGAGCCGCAAAATCAAGCGTTTTGAAATATGCTCACTCAAAAATCCACTTGAAACTCGAATTTTTAACCAAATAGAATAGCTTCTTTGTTAGCTTGTTAGCCCAGAACATGTTCCTTAATTTTGTGAGATCGATTCTTAATCAGATCCGCCATGTAAAGGAGCCCGCTACTTCTCTGTGCGTCTCTTCGAGGGTCAAAAATGAAGAATAGACTCAAGCTTAAAAAATTGTCCCTTAAAATATCCAATCAACACAATCATTGATGAAACCAATTTCCTTTATCACAAAAATCACAAAAACAACAAATACACACATACATAAATACATTTTTTGTCAGTTCAGATCATTTGGCGCCATTCGCAGTCGCTTTTCGAACAACTCCCAAAATCGGAAGTCCCACAGGGCATCTTCGAACTCGTCTTGAAGAGGACCATCTGTCGTGTCCGGCTGAAACATCCGTACATCGAGTTGTTTGACAATTTTTCCGGGTCTGTCGCGGTGCTCGGAGGACTCTTCCAGTTGGAGACTAAAGCAGAACGATTAAGAGGCTCTGATGAGAGCTATTGAGTTCTTACAGAGATTTCTGAGTGCTCGGCGGAACATTTTCAAATTGAAAAATATGAAAATCCACGGATTGATGCACGAGTTCAGATTTCCGAGGATCACGATGAACGTGAACACTCGAGGATCTGAATTTAGACATGGATTTCAGGGGAGTCTTTGACGAGCGCCTTACTGAGAAGTCCAGGCTTCACCGCCTGAATGACGTTCGCCATGCAGAACGGCGCCCAGAGGAAGAAATTACACGCGATGATCGTCATTGTGAGTCGCACGGTTTGGAGTCGTTTTCGTTCGAATTCGGAACATTGCCGCTGGTACATGAACGACTGCTTTCGGAGGCAGTCGATGTACGATTGGGTCTTCAGGTCGAGTTTCTCCTCTGGCTGCTTTGACACCAGACGATCGGAGCCGGCGCCAGGAGCGCGCCACACCGCTCGACACACGTGGAAGTAGAAGGTGCCCGCGAGGATAGAAGGAATCAGCCAAGCGATCGTGTTGAAGTAGATGACGTAGGCGCTCTTCAGGAAGGAGACTCCGCGACCGTAGATCGTAGCGCACTCATCGTTGGCGGTCTTGTGCCACACGAACAGCTGCGGGAGGGAGAGGGTGAGGGCGAGGATCCACGCGACCGAGGCGAGACAGTTCGGTCGACGGTAGCGATCGCTACGGTAGTGGGCCAACGGTCGGCAAATCGCCTAAAACGCTCCAAAAATGACTTTAGAACGGCATCTTGCCACGCTTGCCTGATAACGGTCGGCGCTGATGGCGACTAGAAGGAAAGGACTCGCGAACATTGGGACCATTTGGAGGAAGCGTGTGAGGCGACATGTCCAACTGGGCGCCAGAAACTCCGGATATGTCGCGATCACGATTACCTCGGAGCCGAGCGAGAGGAGAGCGAAGAGCAGGTCGGCGACACAGTTGTGCAACAGGAGGAGCTGAAATTTTGAGATTTTTTGCTATTTTAATTGCAAAGTTGGTCTCCGTGCAGAGCGGAAGTGACCGCCAACACGTTTTTATCTCTAAAAAGCACTTCCACCGGACCGACAAAGTGTCAATCAGTGTGCGTCGCCGCGGAGTGTGCGTCGCCGCGGAGCGTCAGCTGACGCTCCGCGGCGAGCACAAATCTCTGTGGTTTTCGGCTCAAAAATCAAAAAACGTCTCTTACCTGCACGGGTGAGATCCGTTGTTTCGCAGCGGCGTTTCCCCTCAGGATTACGATCATCAGGAGGACATTGCCGACCACGGCGAAGCTCATCACCATCGACATGTGCACCAGCATGAAGAAGATCATCCTCGAGTCTTCCTGCCTCTCTGAAACGACATTCATGGAGATGCGAGCATGAAGGATTGTCGTCATGACCCGGAAACGCGTTCGCGACACTCGGAACAAGAAGAAGTTAACAGGTTGAAAACATCGCAATAGCACCGAGGTGGGAATATCCAGTGCCGATTTGCGCACGCCCCGCTGGCGCTTCGAATAGGCAGGGCAGGAAGAAGCTAATTACAACGTAAAAACAACGTCCGACACAAAGGAGAATGACTATATATAGCTTCTCTCTCTCTCTCTCCCTCGCTGATGTATGAAGCGGCATGTAGGTCGGGAAACTGATTTTCCGACAGCAGCTCTTCTCCTAAAAGGAGCTGTAAAGAGGAAGAGGCAATTAGGTGATTATGACACAAATTGGTTAGCCGAAACGTGCGTAAATTGAAAAGTTGAGGTCAATTAACACCTCCACAAGCAAGTTCATTCTAGGGAAGAACATCATCGTTTCGTCATTTCAAAAATAAAAAACGGCTTACAGTTTTCAAATCTACAGTAACTGACAGAGTGTTGACTGTTTAGACCGTAAGCCGTGTTTATTCAAGACAAGAGAATGCGTTCTTGGCTCGTTAAGTGAGACTTGGCGTTCACATCGGTTTCGAGGCTCTGTAGGTTGTGGCAAGTAAGTAAGCAATCAAGCAATTACGCACGCACTGTGAAACGTGCGTGAACCGTAATTAACTTTCGGTCCACCTCCTCCGCAAGCAGCACTTGTCAATTGTAGTTGGCGAAGGTCAGCAATCGGAACAAACAACTACATTCCCATCCATTGTTTCTCTCAAAAGCGCTGTTGTTATGAACAATTGTTTTAAACGTTGCTCACATAGAGGTCAGGGAATTCTGAATTTGAAAGCAAAAATTATCTAAAGCACAACGATCAGCTCAACAGGACTCGAAGGCTGAATTTAGTCGTGGTCAAAACGTGCTGGTGAAAATTCAAATCGGATGATTTTTGGTCAAAATCCGTCAAAGACTTCTTATCGCAACCGCAAAGCACATTCAGTTTTAAAATCAAACAAATTTTCAATTTCTGAGCCTCTTTGGACAGCTGCGCAACGTTAAGGTCTTTGTATACGTCAATAGCAAACTAGAAAGACTTGCCATTTTGCTACGAAAAATGACGGATAATGGAGAAGCTAAAAGAACCCGTAATCTACCGGTCCACAAGCATCTTTTGCCAATTTGCGGCAAGCTCAAAAACATAACTTAGGCGTAGGCCTGAGCGTGGCCAAGCTGAAGTCGCAAATTACAAAAATGAGCACCAAAGCCAAATGATAAGCAATCATCAATCCTCGGATGGGCGCCTTCAAATGCAAGCACGTTTCTACTTGGCTTGAAAGACACCCTAAAACACCTCTACTCGTTAGTGCATGATCGAGGCCTGGGAATGTACGATTGCTGTGGACGCCGCTTAAGTCGGTCCTTTCCTCCTGGTTTGTTAATTAAAAAACCAGCGAAACAAAAGGATTAACGGCGAGCAGATTGTTTGGCGCCTAGAAACGACCAGTTTGCGTCATTTTTGAGGAGAAGAAAACATGACCGCGAGAGACAGTGGTCGCCGCTTCGGATAGAAAGCGAAACTTGACATATTATTTACAAGATGTCATTTCTTGTCAGAAGGACATTCCAATCGATTGGCACGGAGATCTTTGATCCATCCCCCTCGGCGGCGGCCCTAATTTCGGCTATTTTTGACAAATTTGGCAATTTTGTGGTTGTGTCGTACGTCATTGACCGCATAATTGTTTGTTTTTCGTGTTTTGGGGAGGCGGCTGAGTCAGAAAACAAGATTTTCACGACGAAATTGACCTTTGCTTGTGCTTTTGGTGCTTTGAGCACCAAAATTGACTTTTCGTGGATCATTTTGCGCACTTTCTTGTTTGTCAAGTCAAGCGTTACGCTACAATCAACGCCTTAAAAAGTCTAACAGGATCATGGCTCTAGTAGATGATATTTTCACTATGAACGATGAGCAGTTTGCATCTATTTATAGCATTGAGGGGTTCGCGTTTCAGCTAAAATTAACAAGCTCTCATTTCCGAAAATTGACACGTCAGATCTCCTGTATCGTGTTGCAAATTAATGTAGTAAGCGCGTAAATTGATGCCTCAAAAGACCGCAGAGCAAAGCTTAAAATCGCAAAAAAGCTTCTCGGAACTTTGCCGCCGGTTGTTTGCTACTTTGCGACGATGCAAAAACAAAACATCGCTTCGATTCACTTAATCTTTGACCTGCGGCGCTGCTCGCTCCCCGGAGAATATTTAAAGAAGCCCCGAATTAGCGTCCAAGTCAAAGGACGTCCAAGTTGGACACCGCTTCCACACCGTTAAACTTTAAACAAATATAGGTATTATGAGGACTTTGGGCTAAATTTGGCTTTAATTTGTCATGTTTTGACGGATTGAGGAAGCGAAACAAGAGGATTGTTGTTGTCGAGAACGAGCATCTAAATATAAGCCAACCTAATTCATTTAGAACTTCTTCAGGGTGCCCGTTGCGCTTGAAAGTGCGCCGTTCCCTACGATCCCTGCTTAGTATGCATTCTTTTAAGACTGTTTTCGCTTATTTTGATGATGCGAATGTCCTGGGGTTAAAAATAGGGCAACTGTAAGATATTAATGATTAGCTTGCTTAAAACTGAAAAGCCGAAGATTGAGAGAGGGTGAATCACGCCTAATAAGCCAAGATTCTGGAGTTGTTTGGATGTAAAACGAAGAAATTTGATGATCAAAACGAAGAAATAGATCTTGTTTAGACGCGGACGCCGGCGAGAGCGAACACAGACAGATGATGATGCGTGTGGGAGGTCCGCGAGGGAATTCGACTCCTTCCGCTCGTTCCGGAGCAGCAGGCTTTGATCAGGGCGGTTCATTAGGAGACCTTGTTTTTGTGGCACAACGTTTTGAACCTCGTGGGAATCTATAATTGTGGCACGCATGTATAAAATCACGAAAACACGAAGATCAAATTTAAGTTCTAAACTTAGACTTCAACGCAGAAATTCAATTGGAGAGTTAGGATTTTAAAGGAATTTTGGACATTTTCGTGTGTTCTAAAGCAAACGAACTAAGATCTCCCTATGACCCTAGTCCATCCTAGTACAACCTCAAATCGCTATTTCACAATTTCACAAGATCATAGATGGGGGCGGTGGAGCTACAAATAGATGAAAAGGTTTTGCGAATCTCGAAAACAATTTTAAACGTTGAATTGGAGTTACCACGAGCTACCGTAATCTTTCAATTGCGGCTTTCAATTGTCACGTGTCTTTCGTTGTTTGGACTTTGGACGTTTTTGCACTTTTAACTTTAAAACTCAAATTACAGTTACAACAACCCATTAAAGTGAAGGAAACATGACTGACCAAACTGCGATACAACGAAGCTCCAGGGAGCTTTCAGTGATCAAACAATACTTGGGTCTGTGAGCATCAGAGACAAGAAGATGCATCAAAAGCGTCCAAAATTGGCCTTTTGCGGGCAATCGCACAAATGGAGGAATAAAATTAGATTGCGGGCGCGAGTGCAACACACCAATCGGGGCGCAATTAGTGCGCAAACACGCAAATGATCGTCTCCACCGAGCACACTAGGAACGCGGCGTGATAAAGGGTGAGTTCGAGTGAAGGCAGCGTCACCTATTCTTAAATGAATTGGACCAATGAATAATGTAGATGGTTTACTCTGTACACGTCACTCTACTTGGAAATTACAATCAGGCCATTTTTCTCCGAACCTCCCTCAAACTGTGACCTTTCGGGTGAAAAATGAGTGACAAATTGAGGCTGAAACCAGCTGCTTGACGCCGCGATATCAAATCGGAACAATGCATGGCGATTGAGATTGATTGGTGGTGGTGGAAGTGGTCGACAACGAGAAGCTCGAAACGACTAAAGCGAGTAACACAGAAAGAGAGTTGCGTTATCGCGCCGCCAGAGGAGGAGGGGCGCGGCATTTGACACAAACCGTGATGTGATGGCACTTGAGCAGGCAGTTCTGCCCCCTTTTTGCGCGCCGAAAATCGCCGTTTCTACACAAACTGGCGGCAAAAACACGCGTTGGCTGTCTGCTGTCGACTGATGTGCAACATTTGAAATGAGAGGAAGGAAGTTTGAAAGTGAGGATTTGAAGAGGACGACAAGAGCGGATGGCTGTGAAGTGGAATTTCAACATTTGCCGCGATTTTTTGGGATTGTGATGCCACTTGTTACATAGTAAAGAAAAGATTATGGCATGGCAATTGTGTCCACTCTCTTTGCTCGGCGAACAGCGAACAGCTCAACGGTGCGATTGCGACAGGATTATAATTCGTAATTTTGAACAACTGTGTCGACATGTTGCGGCTTACGGGCAGAACTTGCGTGTTCGGCAGACCCCTCTTTGTCAAAGAGCACAACTCTAGTTAGCTAACAAAAGAGGGTTGAAGAGTGTTCGTAGTTAGCACAAGGCAAAGAAATTGTGCGGGACATTTTCACGATTTTTTACCGAATTTTTACGCGAGATTCCAGCGCCTTTAGACCCAATGAAACCGATTTTTTTAAACAAAAAGGTCACCGAGCCTGCTCTAAATTCCCATCGCGCCGGTTGGCTCAATATTCACTAAGGTAAAGTAAATTTGCCTGTTTTGTGCGTTTAACAGTTGAACTGTTCGGTTTGGCTAGAAAACAACGGAAGTAGGTAGCTAAATTAATGAAAAAAGCTCATAGTTGGAAAATCGTACCGGCTTGATAACAAAAACTGCTTATTGATTCGAGCCACGAGCCGGCCGGCTCAATTTCCGGCTCGTCAGCTTCACTGATCTGCTTTACTCGTTGGCTTCACTGATCATTGTGCGGGAGATTTTGCGCTATAATACCGAATTTTCCCCTCCAGATTCCATCGCCGTTGCGGAGCGCTTGACCAGACCAGACAAAGGTAAACGATTTCTACGCACATTGTCAATTATTGACATGTTTTCATTCCCGGTTTTTGTGTCCTCTCTCCACCGCAGCTTTCACGTAAACATCATAGCAATTTCCTATTCGTTTTTTTTCCAAAATAGCGATTTTCTTCGAAAGGTATGGCCAGATTTCCCGTCCAAAAAGCAACAAAAAAGAGGAGCTTAGCCTCAGGCTCAAAAGCAATTCTAATGAAACATTCCGCGCAATGAAACTAAAAACAACATTGTGTGCAAACAGACGCGGTTGAAAGTTGTTTTTGAGGCGAGATGAACGAGTGAACAGCTGCAGGGGATTTAGACGCTGTGGAGATTGACATTACTCACATTGCGTGCGCGCGGGGCATAATGACTGAAAACAGGCTCGGGTTTGAGGCGTATGAATGCGGTAAAAGGGACGTCAACTGATCGGACTAACAAGGCTGAATTCTAAGACAAATGAAACCAAAATCCGCACTTTTTGAAGTTTGTTTTTCAAAATGAGAAATACAAAACGCTTAGCCACTTAGAAAGCCGCAGAACAACGCAAAGCCAATATACTGCTTGCTTGAGCTTGGACCAGAGCACCGCTGTGTGAGTGGGTTTATCAAAATCCTAAAAATGCGCCTCTGACCTTCGACTCAAATGTCTCGAGCCTATTAGTTGACAACTAATTGCCTGACACAAGTGCGATGGCGAATTCGCCTCTGTTTCCTAGAACCACGACGTCTAGGGCATCTTCGCTTATTACAAAGCCAATTGTCTTGATTTCGAATGTACGGATTTAGAGATCAAAGTGCGGTCAACGATTTTCGAACAAACAAAACCAGACTCTAAACGCGTACGGTAAGCTTATTTAATTGCACTCTTAATTGCCAGCTACGACTACAAGCGCATTATGCGGGCACTGATTCCATGAATCAAGTCGTCTAGAACACGCTTATTATCGTCTGGAATGCAACTGTATTGGCGTATAACAAACTCTCCTCTCAACAGTGCAATCATAAATTTTGGAGTGGTCGCCGTGAACGTACCCACGATTACTCAACAAACCGAATAACGTTGTTTGGCGTGTGGTAGCCTGAAAAACGAAAAGTGTGAACTTCTCAAACATTCACTAAAACATTCTGGACGCGCGTTGCACTTTGAAGCGAACAGAAAACAAGCTCCGCAAGAATATTCTTGGCCTTTGTTGAATTGCGAAGAGCTTCCTGGAATTTTCACAATGTTTACTCTCACGTGGCGCGATATTAGCATGCATCTAGTGACTAAGACTGGTGCGCCAAAAATAGACGACCGCTGAAACAGTGAAAACACTTTGATGGACTTTGTCTCGTGCGATAATCAACTTTGTTAGCGCAGTATCGGAGTGTAGGCGACGTAGTTGGGTGATTTAGAGAATTTTGTTCTTGAACTTGACAAAACATGTTAGCTCAAATTTCTTGCGTTGTTTTCAGCATTTTTTCCGCTATAAATGACACCTGTTAGGACAGCTTTCAGCTTTAAATTCAAGCGCTATGCTTGTGAGATGAAAACTTGGCAATTATTAAGAGAGGGAGCTGCAATCAAGCGTTTAAATTGTTTAATGTCCCAAAGACGAGAGGAAATCAAAAAAACATTTTTCAAATTTGAATTACGGAGCAACGGAAACGTTGGGCAACGGAAACGTTCTTTTATGTAGATCGATCGCAGAGAACAAAGCAAAAACAATGGCGTGTTTTAGAAGAGAACAGCATGTTATTGTTAGCGAAGCTACGAGTGGCCGCCAACGGTCTCAAGTGATTCAAGCTGTAAGTGGACTCGACTACACTAGGCTGTATCTTTTGAAGATTAGATCAGCAATCTTTTAGACCAAATAATTGCAATTTACGAACACTCAAAACAGAAAACCTCAAAATTTCAGCCGTTGATAACATAGAAAACATCAAAATGAAGGCATACCGAGAGGTCCCAAGTGACTCTCAAGCCTATAGTCGTTGGTTTCAATGCAAAAAATCCGAAAAAAACAGCTTTGCAAATCAAGAATCTTTGCAAATTCAATATATCAAATCCTCGTACTTTTTATCAACCACCCAGAATTCTTATGATTTACGGCACATTTGGACGCTCGAAATTGGAAAATTTAATTGAGCGCAAGAGGAAGAAGCAAACTTGAGAGATTAGACCAGGAAGTCGCCCATCAATGACGGCGCCGGTTCTACAGCATTTTCGCTGGATTAGCCAGAAAAAAAGGGAAACGCTCTCTTATACGGGTCCACTGCGATCAAACCAATTCTCACGCATAGATTAACGCCGAAAAGAGAACCCCTTGACACGTCAACTCTTTCTAAAACGCTGAAAAATCAACAATTTCGAAGAGTGACGGAAGGCGCAATTATTCCACAACGTTCATTATCGCACGAGACGAAAACGTACTCGAGTTGGTGCGCATTTTAGAATAATTGCGGGTCTTTCGAGAGCAGACTGTTTTTGGGTGTTTTTGGAGGGCAAACAAACGTCATTTCATGTTTGTAGGCATCAAAGAGTCATTTCGGCGTTTGAAAAACGCAAATTACAATACTTTAGGGGAGGAAATACCGAAATAGTCGTTCTGGAAAACAGTAAACAATGGGAATTCCCCGAGGATCTCCGTTTAAACGCATAATTAAAGTTTATTTCCGTCTGGACTAAAAATGGCACATTTAAAGGTTCACGCTTTGCTACTACGATTAGGAAGCAGCCTAGAACACCGGCTACCGTATGCCCGCAAGTACACGACGGAGCAAGACAGCTTCATAAATAAAGCGGAAAGGAGGTGAAAAGTCGGTTTCTAGGTGACTTTTGGTCTCAAAACGTCCAAAATTACCTTGCGTTCCGTCTGACATCATTCCTCGCTGCGCAGAATGACGACATTTCGAGTTTTGGGGCACTTTGGCGGCCCAACAGACGAGCCTAAAGTTGAAACAGCGCATCGCCCTCGCGACAAGTGCGACGACCAAAGACCGCGCGACATTTTCGCTTCTCAACGAGCGCAAACTTGACACATTGACGTAGGAGCTGCTGGCTAGTTGCAAATGCAAATGCGCATCGCGGGCTAAGACGCCGTCGCTTGAAAGGTGATTAGGAAGCGCCGCAGGAGTCCTTCAAATACTCGCATGGAAGTGGTCGTGTCTGTGCGAGGCAATAGGACGCCGAATAGAGAGAAAGAAAAGTG
>MQUG01001444.1:0-15263 GCA_007213375.1 Steinernema feltiae | reverse complement strand
GTTTTAATCGTTTTGTGAAACGTTTTTGAATTGTTCTTTGATCGAGCAGTGAGCGCGTCGATCGAACAAAGCAGCAAAGAAATTTGAAAAACATCGACGACGCTCGCCGCCGTGTGTGGTCGCTTTGCAAACAAACGCTGCGAGACCCAAGTGGCCGTCAAAAATGTTCTCACGTCAAAAACTTCAAATGTTCAGAACTGTTTGGGCTCGTAAAAGTAGGTTTACATTTGATTTGTGCTTGTGGGTCTCGCAACGAAGTCGGTTTGTGCTTGTGGGTCTCGCAACGATTGCCCTGACTCATCGCGTTTATGCATGGAATAGGTTCACAAATGTGCAGAAACTGTTTGGGCTCGTAAAAGTAAGGTTGCGTTTGAGGTTCGTAAAGGTAGGTCTGTGCTTGTGGGTCTCGCAACGATTGCCCTGACTCATCGCGTTTATGCATGGAATAGATTCACAAATGTGCAGAACTGTTTGGGCTCGTAAAAGTAAGGTTGCGTTTGAGGTTCGTAAAGGTAGGTCTGTGCTTGTGGGTCTCGCAACGATTGCCCTGACTCATCGCGTTTATGCATGGAATAGATTCACAAATGTGCAGAACTGTTTGGGCTCATAAAAGTAAGGTTGCGTTTGAGGTTCGTAAAGGTAGGTCGGTGCTTGTGGGTCTCGCAACGATTGCCCTGACTCATCGCGTTTATGCATGGAATAGATTCACAAATGTGCAGAACTGTTTGGGCTCATAAAAGTAAGGTTGCGTTTGAGGTTCGTAAAGGTAGGTCTGTGCTTGTGGGTCTCGCAACGATTGCCCTGACTCATCGCGTTTATGCATGAATAGATTCACAAATGTGCAGAACTGTTTGGGCTCGTAAAGTAAGGTTGCGTTTGAGGTTCGTAAAGGTAGGTCTGTGCTTGTGGGTCTCGCAACGATTGCCCTGACTCATCGCGTTTATGCATGGAATAGATTCACAAATGTGCAGAACTGTTTGGGCTCGTAAAGTAAGGTTGCGTTTGAGGTTCGTAAAGGTAGGTCTGTGCTTGTGGGTCTCGCAACGATTGCCCTGACTCATCGCGTTTATGCATGGAATAGATTCACAAATGTGCAGAACTGTTTGGGCTCATAAAAGTAAGGTGGCTCATTGGCAGTGCGTTTGTCTGCGGCGTGCGGTGTCTGAGTTCGACGCACGGTAGCGTCGTCTCTTTTGTGTTGTGTTCTCTGAACGACCGGTCGTTTCAACGTCTCGAATGACGCCGGTGCGGACAGAAAAACACACACACACAAACATACCGTCGGTTTGCGCTTTATTATAGAGGGGGATCATTCAGGCAACGCCCGAAGCGACGACTAATCAGGAGGACGCCGGCGCTACTATGAGGCCGGCCCGTCGACTTCGACGACTCATCTCTCAACCGCACTCGTGTGCCGTTAAACGCAATAAACTCTTTTCCATCTCGTCCCCCTTTGCAACTCGCCACACACATCTTGGGATCGGCAAAGACCTAATTTATTACTGTAGTTCAGTTCAGACCGTTGCCTATCATTTGCACACTGCAGCTTAATAAACCGAACTACCGCGTTGTCACACATGGCCACTACGCTCATTTGCGTCGTTGTTGACCAGGGGCTCCGTGAGGCCGTTTACATGATGCTGCCGCTGAAAAGGCGCGATTTGTCACGACAATTCGCACTTTCGCATCGCTTTTAACGTTCGCATCGAGAATAGAAAAGCTGCATTTATAGCCTCGCGAGAAGTTGGAAATTTGATTTCAAAATGAACGACGTTCCCGCCATCTTCTTCGAAGGAGTCTTCTCTCAGTTCTCGTTCAAAAAAATTTTTCATGTCGCAACGCTCTTTCAGGACTGCGCGGCCATGTCGCTTCCCACGCCTACGCTAAATGGTGTATTCTCTGCATGTGGCTGAGAAATGGGCGGTTGGAAGAGGAGAGCTTCTTCAATTGTGAATATAAACGAGTTGACATTGAAACGCCGAATAGAAAGCACCTCCAGCACATGCAAATTGCCATACGCGCCGGTGAAGAAGAGTATAGCACTGATCCGGAAGCTACGCAACGTGTATTGAGCGTTACCAAAGGAAAACACGTTTTTCTCTGTTTGCAAACTTCGAACATCAGCAAAGAAGTTGCGAAATGTGTCGAGTCAATCCGACTTGTCTTTGCTTTGAAATTGTATCACATCAGAAGCGACGTTCTGAAGTTGATGCGCTCACTAGTGGCAAAGAACACCTTGAACGAGATGTTTATCGCCAAGGACGTTAAAATTGAAGACGAAACCGCGCAGCTGCTCGTCGATCTCCTGAAACAGAAACAATTCCACAGAATGTCCCTTGGTGCGAAGTGCTCTGCCGCCCTCAAGACGATCATCGCCAGTTGGAGGGAGGATTCGGGAGAAATGGTCGCAAAAATTATTTATTGCGAAGAACAATTCTCAGCGTTGCAACTTTCGTCGACTGAATTCCCTTTTGAAGAATGCACCGAAGAAGAAGAACGCAATGCAGAACGCGCGTATCCTTTTGCGGGTTTCTGGCCATGCATCATCACAAAATCGGTGCTGAGAAACCAGAACGGAAGCGGCGGGTTTACTGTTTTCGAGATCATCTGACGAGTTAAAATCAGTGTTCCTGTTTGTTTAATGTTCAAATTAGTGGCTAATAAAGATGTAGAGTGAGAAGATGGGTCATCGAAGCTGTTTATCAAACAGTTAAACTGTAAGCCGACTCACCAAAAAAGTTGATGGATCCAAAGTATGGTGCTAAAACTAAGCGCGGATATGGTAGGTAATTGGCGGAGAGGAGATCGCTGGCCTTCCTCAGTGATGGTGAACACTGGCTTGCTTTCATTGTTGTTTGTGCGACCTCTCGCACAAGGCGTCGTTCCTCCGTCAAAAGGGCTCCGATGACCGTCGTTGGTGCCGATTGGTGATCTTATCAGCAGATGGCTTTGCGCTTCTGTTGGTTACCGTAGTCGCTTATTGTTCTAAAAACTTTTTGTGTTTTTGTCTGCTTAGGGCGGTACGCTCAAGCTTCTAACACCTGAGCGGAACGATTGAAATGCCATATCTATAATTTTAATTCCCGTGGAATATAGCCAGTTGTTGTGTTGACCAGCTTCAAGATCGCCATGTTCACGTATGGAATGGTGTAATGGACAATTTTTCTAATTTCTTCTAGTGACGATGGAACTCTAGCGTCTTGGCTACTTATATAAATGAGATTGAAGACATGGTTCCGCTTAAAACGTGTCTTTTGACCGAGGTATCAGCGAGTAGGGAAATTAAGAGTCTCTACCGTAACCTTCTCAGTGAAAAGTCGCTCTCGTTTATAGCAAAGATTAAAAATCCACGTATTTTCAAGTCATTTGCGGAAAATGGCAATTTTTTTAAACAAAATAAGCTTATTTATTTACACAAATTACAAACTACAATAGTTGATTGTTTACACACATCAGTACCTATAGGTCGCATAATTCGTCCCGTCCTTGTGAACGTTTTGACAGTACTTCATGCATCTCTTCACCACGTACATCGATACTAATCCAAAGGCGAGATATGCCGCAACGCACACAGTATAGGCCCCTAGGACCAGATGGCCTCGGAGCATCTCTAAAGCAACCAGATCAGGCTTGTAGTTCTTGTAGTTTATTTTTCAACCTTCATCAGAATACAGCTTGGTAAGAGTGTTCTCTTCTGAGGGCCAGTACTTGGCTATGAACGTCTGCATATTGAATTGCAGGAAGATCATGACGAAGAGGGTTAGAGAGAAACACAAATTCATCAACCACTAAGCGTCGTAAGTTCGCTTCCAAGAGAAAACAAGAGTAACAAACCTGGTATGTTCGAAAGTAGCTCAAAATAAAGGCCTTTTCCAGGTGAATGCCGGCAAGAAGGATCAATCCTGCTGCGATCAAGACAGCAAAGAGTCCATAGCCATAAATGGTGCTTTTTGCGAGCAGAATATAGAAAATCGGGAATCCGGAGATGCCAATGAGAATGTTGCAGACGGCAATAAAGGTTGCTGCGGCCTAAAAGTTAGAAGATGAGACAATAAATATCTTTACAAAATGGCGTTGTTTACCACTGACAAGTCACAATAATGTAAACGGCGTGGAAATTTAAATTTTGAAGTCATTTTTTCAGATTGAACGCCTTGCTACGTGTTCATTGACCAATAGGAAACAGTCAGTTATCCACAAACAAACACAAACAGAAGTTAAGAAATCAGGATAAAACTAGACTCAGCTCAGAGAACAAATGAAAAGCAAAATGAAACTCAAAAGTGCCGCAAAATTGAGAGTTTTCCGCAAACCGAGATCAGAGCAATTTTAGCTTGAACATCTTAAAAATGCGATGTTCTGTAAGAAATCACTACCGTAGTCGCAAGGCTCAAAGATAATGTTGAAAACAAGCCAAAACAATTTGAAAAAATCGTGTTTTCTACGATGTCCGCGTCCCTTCTTGCTCTCAAAAACATGGCATGATGGAGAAATTAAAAAAAATTCTAATTGAATCATCGATTTGCGTGTTTTTTTTTGTGGTTACTGGCAGTGTGATATCACGTGGCAAACATAGATTTCTTTGAACATTCAAAACTTCGACAATAAGTCTAAATTAAACGTCTTCTTGAGGTCAATAAAATAGCCCTAAAGCAACTCCTCGACTTACCTTAACCGGAACTCGTCCCTCACACAACGAATCCATATCCGCAGCAGGTTCGTGAACGGACGCGCCGGTCGAAAATTCGTTGACAACAGCAACTGGTTCTCCCATCATTTATACCTATTTGGAGTGAAGTTGGAGTTTCGAAAAAACGACCCTACTGAAGAAGAAGAAGAAGCGCACAAATAAGTTGAGTATTGACTGTTGACAGTTTGTGAGATAGACTGGCATTGCTGAAAACAGGTATTCGAGATTGCGATGAAAGACAAAAACATGTCAAGGACGTTTTTGTTGTTTGGCCCTGTGTATCAGTGTATCATGATCGCAGCCGAAACTCGCAAACAAACAATGCAAATTGATTTTTGTAATCGTTGAGGATTGGTGAGAACCCACTTGACTTTAATCGTTGAACTCGAAACTGTTTATTGAGATACTCTTTGAACTTGGAAAAGGAGCGCAACAATTCAGAACCGGTTTTCTCGACTGCCTTTGACGTCCAAAACAAATGGGGAAGTGATGCGCTGACTTTTTGTCTCAACTGAAATTTGGTCTTTCTTTGTCTGTAAATGGCGACTGCGGTGGAGAGTACTTACTGCGGTGGGAGAGTCAAACTAAAGGTATGGTTTGGTTGGATTTATGGATTTGTTCAGTTCCCAGGTGTTAAGGTTGCAATTTTGGCCATTCAAAGGCAAAGATTGAACTAAGATTAAGAGTTGAAAACTCGAATAAAGGTCAATTGATCTTGGCTAATCTTTAACAAAGTTTGGAATTAGTTAAATTTGACTAAAATAACTTTCCTACGACACTTCGGTAACAGACAGTTCGGTAACAGACAGTTTGGTAACAGACAGTTTGGTAACAGACAGTTCGGTAACAGACTTGAATTGAGGCTGTCGCGTCCGGCGAAGCCTGGTAAGTCAAAAACCAGACAAGCACCTTATGCTATGCCTAAGCGGAGCTTAACGCAAATTGCGAACCTAGGAAGCTTTGTCTGTCAAAGAAGCTAACAATAATAACAAGAAGCCGATAACAAGAAGCAAGAACAAGAAGCCTTTATCTAGCTTTAGTAACTGTACCTGTTCAGAAAGCCACACTGTGCATCGGAATCGCCTACATCGTTATAGGAATCCTTCTTTTTCTCTTCTGTTTCACCGGAAAAATCCCGGATGACTTTAGTTGGGAACTAATGTTCTTCGCCTTCCTTATCGCTCTTGTTGGACTGATGGCTGTTGTTGGCGTCTACAAGAACAGAACCTTTCCCATTCAAAATTTCATCAATTTTCAGGTAAAATCTTCCGCTTATATCTGTAAATTGAGTCTTTTAGTGGGCGCTCTTGCTTTGGAGCGCTATGATGCTCAGTTACACAATCAGGAATCAGTGGAACATTCAAAAATTCTTGAAAAACTACAATTGGTTGGACACTGGAAAAGAGCTCGAAGATCAGGAGACGTTTGGCCACGTCATTTTGGGTTTATGTTCATTTTCTATTGTTGCCTTTATGATTTTTGCGTGCTTTTCATATTATACTGTAAGCCGATGTGTCAATTATATGAAGAGCGGGCAAGTGGTTGCGAATGGAAATGCGGTTGTGGTGAGTTCTGTAGCTTAAAGTAAATCTTTGTTGTCAACTGTTGGTCTTCACAACTCAGTACTTGGAGATCAGAACGCGAAAAGTTCCGAAAATTAATTTACACTTGAACCGCATTATTTTTAGCATCATAATCACCAGTTCAGACCGAGAATCCAGAATTTGGAGCAATCTAAAAGCCGCTCTAGGCTCATTAAAATTAATAATTGATAAATCTTCAAACTCGCCCTACATCTCTCGAATTAGCTTTCCGAAAATTGCTTATTTATGTTTATCGCTGTTATTTTAAGCGTTAAAGGATAAGAACGCCAACTAGTAACTTGACAGACACAGCATGGCCACTTTTAATCGACGCACTCTGATAAAGCCTGAGGCGCGCAGCAAGCAACGAAGCACCGTTTCTCAACGTCAACTCCGGTTGAACCGGGATTTTTGATCAAACGTTTTGCGCTTGATACGACGCAAACAAATGTAACATTCCAGACAACGATTTTAATAGGAAAATGTCCCAAACCGGCCTACACCCTATCCAACAATCCCAAGAGATAATTCAATTGGGCAACATTGAAAGTTTAAACAGAAAAACTAAAATTTAAGCAAATTCTTTGAGCATCGCCCTGTTGTAAGTCTTCACGCCTTCCTTTGGTGTCTTGTTCGACTTTTGCGACGCTAAAAAAATGAAAATAAGATCTGATACGACGTTATTTACAACTTACAATCTTCCACTCTTTTGGATTCTGGTTTTTTGACCTCCTTGCTGCTATGCTCGGGTTTCTGAGGTAATTTTGCAGCTACAGGTTCAATAGCCATCTAAAATACACAAGTCAGCTGTCATAATCATAGCCTAACAAGCTTACCGTTCCTCCTCCTTCAGCAACTTCCAACAAATCACCAATTTCCCCGTGACGTTCGGCCAAAGCGCGCAAATCCTTTTTCAGCTCGAAAATTTCCGCAATAATGACCGGACCAGATGATTTCTCCGCTCGCATCAAGAACTCAACTTCCTGTTCATAGGCACGAAGACTTTGCTTCAGTTCGGCGACCTTCTCGTAGCTTCCACCGACCATCAGCTCCTGCTCAGCCATCTTGAGCGTGTGCTTCAGGTAGTCCGCGTAGACGTCGTTGCGAATGGACATTGAGTTGTTGCGGAGAAAAGTTGAAAATTTGGCCGACATCTTCTTGATCAGCTCCTCGTCCTCCTTCAGCTCGTTTAACTGCACTTCATAGCTTCTGATCACGTCAGCGATGCTCAAATTCTGGATATCCTTGTTCGCGAGCATCTTCTTCAGCTCTTTGTTCACCACTTGTCTCGTGACGAATTTTTGAAGATGCTTGATGTGGAGATGGCGTTCCCAGCTACAGCCGCATTCCCTGCAATTGGAGCTGCTGCCGAATGCTGCACAGCTCTTGAGAGCAACGTTGGGCCATGCGCCAAGTGTGACATCACTCAGAAAGCACTTATCGTGACAAATCTGCCTGTAGTGCACATTGAATTGCCCCGATTCTCCAACCGGAACCTGGTCTGTGCACTTTGTCGAAGAGCAAACGGTTCTCGGATTCTCCAGTGGCGTTGTTTTGATGTCATAAACGGTCATGTAGAGGTGATCTTGAAGTGATTTCTTGTGATAACGAGAGCATCGCAGCTGCTCGATTTGATCTTCCATCGACTTTGCGTTCATTCGAATTTTCTTGCTCGCAGCAGCGGAAATGGGAACCATGTTCAGGATCAGACGACGCGTCTCTGTCAGCGCTTTCATCGCGGTCGTATCGTGTGGAGGGAGATTTCGCACGTAGTCGAACAGCTTTACAGTGCTCTGCCTGGACACGTCAAAGCTTCTGTCGAAATCTTTGCGTTGATTTTCCAAATCGATACCGTTCGCCTTCATCCACAGGTACTTGAAGGGCTCGTTGTCAAAGTAGAACATGTTCCGGTCCTCATCGAGCGCAATCTCCACGTCTTGCTGTCGCTTTAGGTTCTTCAAGTAGTCGTGAAGGATCGGAAGCGTGTCGCCTCCCTTGTAGAACGTCGATCGCGCCTTCGTAAAGCAGAAAACGATATTCTTCGCCGCGTCTTTGTGAAGATTTGAGAGAAGCTCGTAGATACAGTACCGCATGGCTACAGTAATCCGCGAACCGTTTGGTGGAATGAGAATGCAGAAAGCGTTGATCTCCTCGTGTCGATTGATCTCTTCCAAGATGTAGTCAAAATTTTTGCGGTCTTGCTCAACTCCTCGAGAGTCACCGATGCCAGGAACGTCAATGATACGGTAGAGCTGCTCGTTTTCTGTAAATTCATAAACCTGTGGGCGCTGTGTAGCCGATTCGCCGTCGAGTTGAATGTTCTCGTTGGCGTTCTGCTCGCCAATGAGGATCTTCTTCCCGTCGTAGAGGAAACGCGCCGGAATCAAGTACTTTGGTTTGTTGGACTCTGCTTCCGATAGGCTACTGTAGGCAATGTAGTTGACCATTCCGTTGATCAGAGTCGACTTTCCAACGCCAGTTTCACCGAGCAAAACGATGGTGATCGCTTTGGGAGCGTCGCTGGCAATCTTCGAGGGAAGAGCAACGTTTTGCAGGATGCTTGGAAGTTCGCGAGGTTTCTCGTCTTCAACCTTCAGACTCTTCAACATCTTTTCCACTTCTCCGCCATCAAATCGAAGCGAATCTTTGTCAGTTTGACCATAACTGGACTGGCTGACTTTGTAGCTCGAGATCTCCTCCGATTTCTTCTTGCTAGGAACGTGGTCTTCAGGCGTTAGTCTTCCAGCGACGGTGCTCGTCATCTTCTGTGAGCGAAGGATTCTCTTCACTACAAGCTCAACGAATTCCAGCTTTTCGTTTCCAGCGCATCGTATTTTGAAATAAGTCATGACGTTCTACAAAACGACAATATTAGAACAAAACAAGCTAAGGAAGAGCAAACCTTGCGACAATAGTAATAAGTGGCGAAATGAACCTGATATGTCGCGCTTTCTTCAACATGTCCGTCGAGATCAACTTCTTCATACTGGTTCTCGCCCACGCTTTTCAGGATCCAAGCAGACACGTTCATGTCATAACGTGAGATAATCTTCCAATTTTTGTTGAGAATAGCAAGAAGCGATTTGAAACTGGGACAATCGCTGCGAGTTATTGGCATCACGGTATCTCTCAGATGTTCTTCATTTTTGAAGAGTTTCACATAGATCTCACGCTAAAAATGATGTATTTAATGATGGAACAGGCGTTTGCAATTACCAACCTTTGCTGGAAGAGCTGGTTCTTCAAGTTTTGGGTACAATTTACATATTCCACCATCGTCAGCCACTTTCTGGTCAAAAGCAGCTATCTTTTTCATTAGTTGAAATTCGGGTTTCTGATTGCTAAATCCACCATAAGAAATTTTGAAAACAGCTGTAACATTGTCCTAAACGAAAATCATTTAAAAACATTCATATTTATAAGAAGATGCTAACCTCAATTTCGTAATAGAGATCAGCGAACCGAACATGATAAGTGAGCCCATTTTCGACCATTCCGTTAAGGTCAACTTCAATAAGCTTCTTATCGTCTACAACTTTCAAGATCCAAGCGTAGTTGGTTTGACGAAAAATTTCGGATTTTCTAAATACGTTATGATCTGCAAGGTGACTAATGACTTGTTGGAACGTGTGGGGAGCATTCGGATTGAACGACATTGCCTCCTCCGCCACACATTGATTGTTTTTCTCAATTCTCAGGTAGAACGAAGCCTAAAAATAGGAATTTTGGAGGAAGGTGGAGAAAAAACGGACCTGTGCGGGAGCGAATATCAAGTCCATGGGAATCTCTTCACTTTTCCGCTTAGCAAGATCATCAGAAAGACTGCCACAGCTGACGTCTGCAACCTTATTCTCCCCGGCAGGCGACTCTCTCTGGATCCATTCAAATTGAAGCTTCTTGTTCTCAAGACCAGAATAGTGTAACTTAAAATAAGCCGATACATCGCGCTAAAACAAGAATCCAGAATGTCTAAAGTGGTGACGAATACAAACCTTGATCAACGCTTGTGAAGTATAGAAATGAAGGTGATACGTTTTCCTCTCTTCAATCGATCCATGCAGGTTAACCTCATTGAGCTTTCCGTCTTCCGAAACTTTGAAAAACCAAGCATAAGTGTACAAGGGATAAAAGCTGTCCTTTGCGATCAAATTCTCTTTTTTGCCGAGTTCACAAATTAGGTCGTGGAATGTGAGAGGAGTGCGCGAATCGAAGAACACTTCTTGCTCTAGCACAGGGTTTTCGTTTTTGAAAACTTGTAGTTTGCTCATAGCCTATAAAGCAGAATATATTGTGTTAGTGAGAGAACACGGAGTACCTGATGCTTGCCGTTTGATTGATCTTCTTGGCGCGAACCATCCCGATGCAGACTGTGTTTCTCAACACGAAGCAACTGAAGCCCTCCATACTCTCTCTGAGCATTCGACAGCACGAAATAAGCCGTTAGGTAGTGCTAACGCCAGATCATCATGAATGATTAACGCGGATCTGCTCACCTTGATCATAAATTGTGTATCTTCAAAATAAAGTTGATAAGTCGATCCTTCTTCCAGCCGTTCATCGAGTTGAGCCTCAATATAGTTGTTTTCGCCCATTTTCTTCTTCAAAATCCAACCGTAAATCATTTGGGAATAGCTGCTCGTTATACCGAAAGAAGTGCATTCAGCACCAAAGTGCTTGATGAGCGCTTCGATAGTATTTTGAGCACCCGGGGAGAGCGGTACTGCCTTCTGTAGCAAGTTGATTCCGCTTTTGAAGATTTGCAGGTGGATTTCTGGCTAAAGTGATTTGTGTTTTAATTATCCGTTAATTTACAGTACGCCTACCACGACAGAAACGGGAGCTTCCTCTAAATCCATTTCCATTGGCTCATCTTTCTTAGCCACTAACAATTGAGCTTGCGGATGCTGCAATCTCAAGTATAGTTAAATACTAGCCTTAAACGACAACTACCTGCTTTACATGACTGTACCAAAGCTCAATTTTGTCTTTGGGACGCACAACTGTGACAGGATACAATCCGGGTTCCATGTCGAGATACTCGCCCAATTCACGGTCGTAGCGCTTAAGATGACCATAAACATCGCCAGTTGTTGTTGGATGAAAATCGAGGAATTTCTTGGAGTTGACTTCCAAAACCTCCGATAAATTCGGCGGATTGTTTGCACTGCAAGTCATCGGCTCGGTGATAAATTCACCCTCTAAAAGACGAATTCGAATGCAGATGCGGAACACCTAGATTGAAACGATTAAGTTACTAATGAATGAATTGATCTAACCTCGGTGGTGAGATGCTGAGCCTCGATGTCGCCATTTTTCAAGCCAAAATCGTTGGACATTGCTGAAACCGGAAGCAATTGTGAAAACACGTGAAATGAGCAAATATTTGAAGCTGTAAGTTACAGTTGACTTCAAATTGAACAAACGATAACATAGTGTTTAACATGACAAGCTGAATACACAAAATTAGACAAAATTTGTCGTAAAAATGGACGATTAACACAACTCATTTCTTTCCCTTTTTTCCGTGCTTTCCGTGCTTCGCCTTCTTCGGTTTGGCTTCTTCTTTCTTCCCAGTAGTCCACTCATAGACACCTTTTACTGCGTTCCACACGGAGCTGATGAGTCCTCCGTTTGTCGGCTTGTACAAGTGAACTTCATCCTCCCTGACGTAGTTCTTCTGCGAGTGATCGGCGGCGTTCAAGAAGCTCGTGAACTGAGCGCCAAGTTCGTCCATTCCTTTCAGCTCCTCTTTCATCGCCTCGATGCTGGTGATTGTGATGTCTTCGAGGCCGCTCTTCATGTGATCGTTGATGATCGACACTTCTTCCTTGTACTCGGCGAGGTATTTTTCGAGTTGATCGACTTTCTCGCTTCCCTCGCCGGTGACAGCGACTTCGTTCTTCGCCAGCTTGATCGACTGCTCGAGGTACTCTCCGTAGGCGTCGTTGATCACAGCGATCGCGTTTTTGTTGAGAAACGCCACGAATTTAGCGCAAATCGTCTTGATTCTCTTTTCTTTGAGGCTCAACTCGTCGAGGCGAGTCTCGAGACCCTTGATGACGTCAACGACGCTTACTTCGTCGGTGTTCTTTCCAGAAATCACCTTTTCGACTTCTTTGTTCGGCACGTCAATCGTTTCTTGCTTCTGTTCATAGCGAATATGAAGATGAGTATCCCAGGAGCAGCCGCATTGGTGACAGTTCATTCCGCTCATTGCCCAGCAGCCTTGGAGACCAGGATTAGGGTATTTTCCCGGCTCGATGTTTTGCAGATAGCAGTGATCATGGCAGATGGTTCGATAAAGCACCTGCGACTCGGTTGTTCCAGGAATTCCAACCGTATCGACGCACTCCGCACTAGCGCAGACGGTTTTAGGGTAATCGATGGGCACTGCAACAAGAGTTGTTTGCTTGATGGTCAGCTGCTCCTTCAGGCTGACTGTCTGCTTCTTCATTTCCTGCAATTCGATCTTCTTCGCTTCGATGATGCGTTTATTGGTCTGGATGTTCTTCGTGATCTCAGCGGAAATTGGCGTCAGCTCGAGGATGATTCTCTTGGCCTCATTGAGAGAGATCATGTCGCGAATCTGTCAAAAACCATGTTTTTTTAAGTCAAAATACATTGCTGTTACCATGTGAGGCTGGAGCGAAGCGATGTAGTCCAAAATTCTGTACGAGTTCATCGCTGAAATGTCCCAGCTTTTCACGAAATCCTGCTTGTCGTCCCAGAGATTGATGCCGTTTTGTAGCGCACAGAGGAATTTGAAGGATTCGTTGTCAAAGTAGTACATTGTGTTCTCGTTCAAACTGATTTGAACGTTGCGCTTTTCCTTGAAGCTCTTCACGTAGTTTTCAAGGATTTCTTGCGTATTTCCGGCCTAAAAATGAGTTCAAAATGAGGCCAATTGCCAGATCTACCTTGTAAAAGTTGACTCGAGCTTTTGTGAAGCAGAAAACAAGATTTTTCGCTGCGTCCTGGTGGAGATGAGTGAGCAGCTCGTTGATACAGTACTTCATGGCAATGGTGAGCCGTGGGGCGTCCGCCGGGATAAGAATGCAGACAGCATGTATACGATCAAAGTTGTATAATTCCTGAAGGATCATCTCAAAGTTCTTGCGGTCTTGTTCGACTCCACGAGAGTCTCCAACTCCGGGAACGTCGATGAAACGGTAGAACTGAAAAAATCAGATTAGAAAAGCTGGAAAAAGCCAGCGCTTACCTTTCCATTTCTCATGAACGTGTACGATTTTGGACGCTGCGTAGCAGAAGCTCCACTCGTCTGATTCTCGTTGTCCGTCTGCGTTCCAACATAGATCTTCTTGAGCTTCTTGTTGTCATCTTCAAGAAGGAAATGCGTCGGGATGGGAATTTCCAAAGTGCCTTTGTCCACAGCTTCATCGAGACTCGCGTGCAGAAGATAATTGAAGATGGCGTCGATCCAAGTCGATTTCCCAGCGCCAGTCTCTCCCATCAGGATAATGTTGACCTCTTCGCACTTTACGATGCTTTTGTAGACGTTCAAAGCGAGCGTTTGGTAGAACGTTCCGTGTTTGGTGCTACCGCATTTGAACTTGGCGTCGGAATTGAGATGCGCACCGCAGCTGCAGTGGAGATGGTCGGAGAAGGCGTAGAAGACAGGCTGATGGCAGTCTGAGCAGATCCATTTCCTCTTTGAATTGGTGCACTTCTTGGGACAAGCAACTTCCAGGAGAACTTTCATCTTTGGTTCGTCAATTTTGCGCTGCACAACGCCCTCGAATTTCACTAAATTCATCTCAGGCGCTTGTTCTTCGTCCGATAGCACGCCTTCCATCTCGTCATCAGATGATAGAACGCCTTCGTCGGACTCTGCAGCTGCCTGTTCCTGTAATTTCTTAAAAAATGATCAATTCAAGAGCTAGTGAACGAACCTCATCAGTGCCGTCCAAAGGAACGCAATATTTGGGCAGCGAATCTAGCGAAAAGTCCTTTGCATCGTAGAACACCACGCGGTATTTTCCCTTATCCTCCAGCGAAGTTTCCTCGTAGTCCGAGAGAATGTTCAAGAAATCATCGAAACCGTCGACTTTGACAGCGACGCTCGCATAGCACTTCCTCTTTCCCCACTGCGTATCGTTGTAGAAGACGGTCATAACAGCTGCTATAAGCTTGTAAGGAGCGGTCGCTTCAAAGGAAAGCATTTTGGCAAATTTTGGCGATTCGGAACTAGCGGTATGGTAGGTGGCTTCAATTAAAGCCTTGTGTGACTGAAAAGATCTTAGTTTAACAGTTTTTGAATCCTCAAGTTACCGCTGGAACGGCTGCAACTGGTTTTGGTGCAAGTTTTGGTTTTGGTGCAGGTACAGGAGCCATTTCTTTGGGAATAAGAATACCGAATCGTGTCTAAATGAATATTACAAGAATTTTAAGAATTCGATCATGAATTTGCGCACCTTATGTTGAACTAAACTCGCGTTCACGAACTCAATTGAGTACGATTCTTTGTCAGCGACGTTAACGGTCGCATAGTCTTGATCAACGTTCACAGAACGATGGAAGGAGTCATCGTAGCGTGAAGCGATAACGCCGAACTGCATGACGGGTTGCATCGGCTTCACATGTGTTTCATAGGTGTCAACAATCAGTTTCCGAGACTCAGCGGCTTTTTGTCGAAGCCGATCACGTTCTGAATGTTGTGCACGGAGTCTGGAGCACTCCTGATGGCAGCGTCAACAAGAACTTTGAAATTAGCGGGTTCCTAAAAGCATATTTTCAATAAATTTGAACTCATTTTGAGCGCAGTTTACCTCAGGGCTGGAAGAGCTGGCAGAGCTCTCCGCATCGGACTCCTTCTCAAGAAGAACAGCGAATTGGCACATTCGCTTCTTTGCAGACTTGGTGAGCGAAGACACTTTAAGGAATTGGATCTTGAACTTGTCGCCAATTGCAACTTTGCAGTCTTCGTAGCAGGTCGTCATGCTCTCGAATTGCTCCATTTCGTTGTCGTACTT